>JAMLFT010006931.1:0-15429 GCA_026544285.1 Pachyrhizus erosus
TAATGTAATATAATTTTATCTTATTATTGTTATAAATTATTATTAGTATAATTTTAAAATAATTATTATAAAAATTAATAAATTTAATTTATTTTTAATATATAATAATATAATATTATTTTATATTGATAGTATATAATTTTTTTTCTTCTAGTTAATGTGTTTGAATATTCTGTTTCTATTTTTATGTTTCTATGAAATATGAGATGAATTAAAATTGTGTAATTTTAAAATATGAAAAAATTATAATAATTAAAAATATAAAGACTAAAATTAAATAATTAAAAATTAAAGACTAAAACTATCTTAGCACTGTAATATTGAGAAAAAAATCTAATTAAACATACTTAAATTTAGTTGTTATAAATCATATGCATGAATAAAATATTGGACGCAAGACAATCCATCTTAATTAGAATCGTGGCATGGACATGAATTCATCTTAATTAGGTTCTGTCATGATTAGATTTTAGTTTCAGAAAAATTTTAATAGTAAAATTCTTTTGTTAAAACTTTTTTGAAACAAAAAAATATATTATATTTTATTAAGTTTATAATAATTTAGGGAGAAATTAAATGAGAAATTTCTTTTAGAAGATATTAAAGTATTAAAATTAACTTTATTATTATTTTTTCTTTTACTATGACTTATTAAACGATTTATCTAAAAAATTATTATTTTTTATTTATATTTATATTTTACTATAAAAACTATAACTAGAAGATATTAAAGTATTAAAATTAACTTTATTATTATTTTTTCTTTTTATGTATATTTTACTATAACTTATTAAACGATTTATCTAAAAAATTATTAACTTATTTTATTGGACTTCATCTTTTTAGTTACTTGTACTCCCTCTAAACCAGGCCATTTTTTAAGGCAAAAATAATAAGACTTATTAATGATTTTGGAGAAAGAAAAGTGGATAAAAAAAAGTAACAGAGAAAAGTGATTTTTTTTTTTTTGTCGTTTAGAAGAAGAAAGAAAAAAAAATTGTGAGACTTACATAAAAAATTCTCTCCTCAAGAGTAATCAAATTTTGAAAAAAAAAATATGGAGAAAAGGATTGAGTCCGGTAAAAAAAATAAAAGTAAGTTATTTAATTTTATATTTTAAATTATATAAAATATATTATTAAAAATAAATATGTCTTTATAATATTTTTTATTTTTTATTTCTTTCAATCTTAAAATCTACTTATTTTTTTATTTATTCTCTCTTGTCTTCTATTTCTTCCTATTTTACTTCTTTTTTTTCTGAAAATCATGCTTCATCCAAACAAAACATGAAAGACTTCATACATAGTATTCAAATTCCTCGTGACTAGACCAAGTTCGATCTAAATAATTCTTAAATTAAAAGCTTGATTGCGATTTAAATAGGTACTAATTCTTCCACCACGTTACGTTTGAGAAACAAGTACAAAACAACTTGATTGGATTTTAATGTTTAAAACTTGGAATCTTGGCAGCATTTTTCAGTACTCCATTGGTTGCTGAAGAAGCTGGTGTGAAGGCCTTTCGTATCTTAAAGACATTCCAAGCAGTGTTAGCAGCATGTGCTGCAGTTGCAAATACATGCTCAGTAGCTTCTCCTGCGCTTTCACCAAACCTGTCGGCCAAGGATGATGTCTGAAATTAAATTTAAAACAATTCTTTATTCTAAAACTATTCAAATTTAAGGTTAGTGCGTATAAATTAAACAACATTTAACAAGTGTAAAATGTTAATATATATATATAGTTTAAAATATTCTTATTTATGCATAAAAAATAGTCTCGTTTAACATAAAATATAAATATGATTTGTTTATTGAAGTGTTTTTTTAAATAAGTTGTAAGGATATTAGTCTTCATAAAAATCAAACCTAGGTATTTTAAATAAGAATATATATGAAAAAACTAAAACTTGAAATTTATAAAATATTAATAGTTTTGGAATAAAAAATAAAGATTAAAATATCAATATTCTTGGAATTGGAGAGAGTAATATACAGTGCAAATTTGTTACTAACAACTGGAAATTCCTTTCAAAATTTTATTCTTTGACCCTTGCTTTGGCCACATGAGAGTTATACCAAGGGATATTTCATATGGGGATTGATGCCACAGTCATTGGCTATATATTGGTGTATTTGATTGGACTCAAGGGAAAAGTGGCAATGAAATCCAACTACAAATTTCTGCTACATTGTTCAGTCAAAGGCCATTTACCTGTTAGTGACCACTCTAGATGCAGCTTTTGAAGTGACAGAAAGAGTTTGTTTTTCAGCAGCTTCAGCTGCATCTAGAACCTTGTCTACAGCATTAGAAGAGACACAAATTAAAGAAATCAGGGTGCTGCTGCTTATTTGATATAAAAGTAATGTTATGAAGTGTTTGACTTAGCTTTACTTACTAACTGCATCAAGGGAAGCCAATAGCACCTCCCCAGGAAGCATCCTTAGGAATGCCTTTCCTGGTTGGGATTTAACCACAGGAGTCATCACTGATCCACTAACTATACCAACACCATTAAGCAAAGATTTGCTTAACTTTTCTGTCATCTTGGACAGCTTCCTCACACTGTAATGTAAATACAAAAGCCAATTAATAGTAACTCATTCACATCTACAGTAAGTAATATGATTTATGTCCAGTCCAGTGTCATTCTTTGAATACCGTTTGAGGTTTTTATTTATCTTGTTCTTCTTTGAGGCACTGGCAGCCTTGTTGCTCAAAGTTTCCCTGACCACAACACCATTTTTCTCACATGCAGAACTATTTAGGATCGTTTCTCCTCCTTTCTGGACCTGGTGATTTTCCACCCAACAAGTTTTAGATAAAATTTAGTGGTATATTTTACAAATAGCATTGTAATTGTCTTCTTTTTCTTTTTCTTCTCTTCAACATCATTAGTGGAGAAATACAAGTAACACACTCTTTTCAATTCATTCTTTATCATTAATTGAAATTTATTAAAAATTATAAAAAAAATTCGGTCTTACGCTTGTTTTAATGAGTATCATTTTGGTGATTTTATAATTTTTAATAGCTTCCAACTAACAGCAGTGTCTTAAGAAAGTGCATTACTATTTATTTACTAGTACTTCTCTGATCACAGTGACACACTTTTCAAGCCACAAGAATTTACAAGGTTCAAGCATCGTAAAATAAAAAGTGAAAAGCAAAGGAAAGACACTGAAATAACAAGAGAAGAAAACCTTATTAGTGTAAGCATTGCTGCAGATGAAGATGCCCTTCACCATGTGACCAGTCCCTCCAGCAATTGCCTTGGCAAGAAAATGATTGTAATCGTCAACCTTTGGAGCAAACTCCCTCCAATCTAGATTGTTCTTCTTATTAAAATCCAAGCCAGAAAAGCAAGAGTGGTCCTTCAGAAACGAGTCCAGCAAACTCAAACTTCCCAAACTAGCTTCTGAAAAGGTCACACCGTAGCTGAGAGGCTCACCATCTTTAACAAGCAAGGAAAAGAGGTAATGGAGAGCATCCAGCTTCACTACTGGCTCATCTTTTGTCAAAGGCCATTGAAGATCATCTCCTACTCTTATTATTGTAGCTAGAGACAAATTCTCTTCAAAGGTTTTGATGATCATGAACTGCCCTTGAGCCAGTTCAAGAACTTCTCCTTCATCCATCAGATGAACTTTACATCCTGGTAGTTGTATGAGAACATCTTGTTTGAATCCTGAGTATTCTCCCACACTTACAGGCATGGAGGTTGTGGAGTCACGGAAGCAGCACCCCATCACTGTTTTCTCTTTCTTGGGAGCTATGTTAATCGAGATGAAGGCAATGGGAAAAGTCTTTGTTGCTGTGGATTCTTTTGTTCGCTGCTTTATTCTGTTCTTGATGGCTATTTTAGCAATTCACTTAAAAATTATCAAACTAAGCTTAGTTTTTGAAAAATTTATCATTATACAATGTCTTTATTCTACACAAATAATTTGTGACAGTTTAAAATCATTAGAAGTACTGTTGCGTAAAAAAAATAAAAAATAGGATAAGTTACACTCATACAGTAAATATTCGTCAAAAAGGTCGTTAGTGATATTTGGTTTTAGACTTTCGGTGGAATGTATCCAATAGAAAATAGAAAATAGAAAATATAGAGATCTTATTGAAAAATGTGCAATAGCATTACAGCTTGCCCCCAGTGTGAAATAAAAGACTTTCTTTATAACCAGTGGATTATTTTCTTTGTTGAGTATTGTATTAAAATTTTCACCCTGCAATTTTATCCTTCCCTTTTTCCCTTTGCAAGGTACTAATTCATGATGTACTGGTAGAGACATAATACAAGCAGGAGGCTACACTTAGACTTTTTTTTCATAAATAATACAATGAGAATAAAAACTTACCTGAATAATAAATACACTTGCAACATTATTTACCTGGATGATAGATACACAAGGTAATTGAAGGTGAAAAATCGGTTGGTGAATAGCCGATTTCTCACTTGGTTTTTTCTTTTATTTTTTTATTCATGAGAAATTGATAGATGGGTAATTAAATTCTCTATTTTGCTTTTTTTTTGTTATTTTTATTATTATTATTATTATTATTTGTTTTTTGTTTTAAATAAAAATTTATATGATGAGTTAATTTTTAATTATGTTGTTTAAGATAATTAGTATTAAAAATCATTTTTAATAGTCTAATTATAAAAAAATTTATCAATTATTTTGTTAATGTAATTATTTTTAATTTAATTTAATTATTTTTATTAATTATTTTTTATTCAAATAATAGTTGAATCTTATAGATTTCATACAAATCAATCTAATGATATAAGTTTTATATATTCAATTGTTATAAAAATATATAATAAATATAATATCGATAGATTTTCATACCAATTACTATAAACAAAATAATTATAAATGAATTCATTATATAATTTTTTATTTAATTCAAATATTAAAAAAATATTTCCAATATCAATTACAGCAAATAGCATAATTAAAAATTAACTCATCATATAAATTTTTATTTACAAAACAAAAAAAATACAAAATAATAGTAAAAACTTAAAATAAAAAAAGTAAAAAAAAAAAAAAAGGCAAAAGAGAGAAATCGGTTACCCATCAACCAAATTTTCATGAAAAAAATAAAAAAGTAAAAAAATCCAGTTGAGAAATCGGTTTGCCAACAACCGACTTCTCTCTTTCAATTGTAATATATAGCATTCGTAAATAATTCTGCATGTGTGTACTAATCAGGTAATTTTTTATTATTTTTATTTTGGAAAAAAAGTCCGACCTTTCATGTAAATGGAGTGTTTTTTTCGTAAATAATAAAAAAATAAAAAATTACATCAATAATATACATAAAAAATTACTTACATAAATAATACACTTCCCATTTGCCATTGAAAAATCAGTTAGCTGCAAACCGATTTCTCTCCTCGTTTTTTTTTTTTTTAATTGCATTGAGAAATCAGTTATTGAGAAACCAATTTCTCTTCAATTTTATTTTTCTGTTTTTTATTTTCAATTTTTTCAATTTTGATTTTATTTTTTATTATTATTTTGTTTTTTTTTTTGTAAATAAAATTTTACATGATGAGTTAATTTTAAATTTTTTTCACAGAAATTAGTATTGAAAATAATTTTATTTAAAATTTTAATTATAAAAAATTGTTAATTATTTTGTTTATGTGGATGACTTTTAGTTTAGTCCATTTATATTTTTTTTTTCAAACATTAGCTAAGTTAACAACACTAATTTCAATCTTATTGTATATATTAATTATTATTTTTTATCATGTTTCATGTTAATTTATTTTGTTTTTCATTTTAATTACATTTGTAACTTAAAAATGATTAATAATAATATTATTATAATTAAAATAATTAACAATTTTTATTGATTCAAGTTTTTTATTAAAAAAAATTATACCAATTACTAAGAAAAAATAATTAAAAACTAACTCATTATGTAAAAAATTATTTAAAACTAAATATTACCCAAATTAATAATAATTAAAATTTAATAAAAACGAAAAAAACAAACATTAAAAATAAAAAACAGAAGAGAAATCAGTTTTTCACTAAGCAATTTCTCAATGCAAATATATATATATATATAAAAAGAGAAATCAAGGTGAGAAATTGGTTTGCAGCTAACCGATTTCTCAATTGCAAACGGGAAGAGTGTTGTGACACTCTTTTTTATTATTATTATTTGCTTATTTTAACTTTTGCATTTTGACTAAAATAACCTTTGAAGACAACCCATTATAGAAAAGTTCTACGGTTTATAAACATGACCATTGTTAAAATCAAATCTATACAAGATATATCAAGTTAATACCACCATCCACCTAATTATCCAAAACAAAACAAATTCAAAACTCCAATCAATCATACAAGACAATTTCAAATTTAAAAATAACACAACACAGTACATATATCATCACAATGAAAGAGGGTTTAGGGGTTCATTCTCTACCCTTAAATCTCATTTTTCTGACAAGATTAAAATTAGGATCTTCTCCCCCTTACCACTCTAACTGAAGAACAGAAAAAAAAAAAAAAAAAAAAAAAGTGAAAATGTTGATTGGTGTTTCCTTACACCCCAATTTATCAAAAGACAAGTGATGAAAAGAGTTCTCACAACTTTCATAGTTATAGCAATTTAAGAAACTGCAAAAAGAGAACATGATATGAAATTGAGGGACTATCTATTTATGATGAAAAAGTTTAAGGGAGTGAGGAGAAAGCTTCAATTTTTCAACATGGTAAACGGCTGTTGTGTCAAACACGTTAAATTGAGAATTTTTCTACAGGTAACTGAAGAACATTATCAAAATAACTAAGGGAACCTAATTGATCCTGTTTTGTTTCCTTACATTTCAACGTGAAATACAATGAAGGTTGCGATCTTATCTTATTTTATTATTTTTATTTATTTATTATTATTATTATTAAGTTGCTTATGTTTCAAATTTCAATTAATACTTTCAGAGTGTTTAAATATATAATTTTCTTTTGTTTTATTCTATTCTTATTAAAGTAATATTTAAAATTTTCTCATAATTTGTAGAGCCAATTTAGTATTTTTATTTGTGTTCTCAACGTTACCTGTGAATACTAAGAGTACATATTAAAAATATATATAAAAGTTCTAAAGTAAATTTTAAAATCGTAAAATAGTATTTTAAGCATGTTTTTATACATAAGATATTATTCTATCATAATTTTAATTACTCAATATTTATTAGTTAATTCATTCTTATTTTAATTTATTCAATATGGTTGTTCCACATTTTACTTAAAGATTATAAAATCATTTTTTATATCTATATTATATATTTAAAACCATTAGTTTAAATTTTAAATATATTTTTCTTATTTTTTTTAAACCGTCTCTGCTAATTATTTAACTTTATATGTTATTTTTTTATTAGTGAATTAGTTTTAAATAATATCTATTATTCTATGTTTAATTTATCAGCACAAATTTCAAAACCTCTATCCTGAATTGCTATCTAATTCACAAATAAGTAGATAAATAAATAAATAATAAATAAAAATTAATTTTGTACATAAAATTAGAGGGTGTTACTCGTGTCATTCATGTAAACAATTTCTCATGTATGTTATTCAGGTAATTTTTTATTATTTTATATTATTCATGAAAAAAAGTCCATGTATATGTTACTAATTGTAAGGAAGATTAGGCAGTTCCAAGTTCTAGCTGTTTCTTTTCTTTCGACATTTCACCATTGCATAATATAGTTTATTTTAATTATATTTTAATATACTGTTATTTTGTTGCTTTATTTAATAATTTTGTAACAACATAGTAAAAATATCATTTAAGACAATCTTTGAATTGGTGGTAAAAAATAAAATAAAATAAATAAAAATATAAGAGAATAAAATAGAATAAAAATATAGTTCTATTAAATATTTTATGGAAGAATGAAACAAATTTTTTATTGTTATTTAAAAAATAACTAAAATCAAACAAGTCATGACTTTTTAATTTTCATATTATTCTTATTTTTAAATATATTATCCTTAAGAAAATATTTATTAGGATAAAATTTAAAAAATAAAAAGTAATTTTATAACAAAAAAACTTTATTCCATCAAGTATATTTTAAATTTAGGATAAAAAACTTATGTTATACAATAAAATGAAATGAATTGTGATCAATATTTTTATTATTTTTATTTTTATTTTTTCAAATTAAATAATGAAATAACTTCTCTTTCCAATTTAATTGTCTGCATTCTACCTTTTAAAATCACTCTAAACTTAGCTTAAATGTTGTGGAAAAAAAATTGAGAAAAATGTTGTGAAAAGATAAAATTAATGACTGTGTAAAAAGAATTATAGTATCAAGGTATTAAAATTAAACTGATTTTCTTTTTAAACTGGACGTTTTTCTTATCCATTGTTCTGATTCCGATGTGCTTCGTCGTTATGGTCCTATGTGTAAGAGTGTAGTATATATTATTGTGAAGAAATAATCTGAATCGCTACCCGTATAATTCTGCAACTCTTGATCACTGTATTACATAAATTAAATCACTGAACTGTTACAATTACAAAATCAACCCTAAGGGAAAAGGCTTGGGCTAAAAAATCATATGGATTGAATGGACAATGAAAAAATGGAACTAGAATTCCTACCACACTAAAACAATCAATCATGAATGCACCAAACAATAACTAAGATCAATTTGATCTACCAACACCCATGCTTCCCGAGTGAGGCAAAGAGATAGAGAGGAGACAGAATTTGATGGCTGCATGAAGCTTGTTCCTAGTTATCAAATTTCTTGGGTTGATGCCATTGTGCCAAACTTCTGGACAAAGAACTGAGGAATGACCCTCTAGTTGGCACCCCTTTCTTTCCGTATAAATGCTTTCCTCCCAAATCTGTGAAAACTGGACCCATATCCTTGCTTCTTGGAGTTCTTTCAATCTGTAAAACATACAGAATAAAAAAAGGAATATATTCTGGTTAAGAAAACAGCTGTAGAAGTTTCATCTTGTCCTATAAAAACAAGATACCCCTGCACCTGGTCTAATAAGGAAGTCATAGATTACATAAAGCATCAACCAACTTACCTTGCTAATTTTCCCATCTTTCAAATAGTACCGGATACCAGACCAATTGATAGATTGAGAAAAATGAGATCGGAACGCAGATATGGGATATAGAAAGTTATCCACCAGCATTGCGATGAATACCTGTTCCAAAAAAGACACTTTCTAACTTTACCAACTTGTAGCAGGCTTGTTTGATATTTCACATCCTTAGTATAATAATATTACATTCATAATCATATCCCCAAATATAAATTTGTCCAGCATATACTCACAAGTCCATGCATTACTTTCTCTATTTTTACTCAATAGTTCACCATGTTTATGTCAATTTTTTTGCGACAGACCCACATCAATTCTTTGTGCTTGCAAAGTTTGATTCAACTTAAAAAGTGTGTTGTTTACATAATTGGAGTCATAAAACAGTAAAAAATAATACATCGTTCCCCTTGAATTATCATCATTACCTACACAAAATTGGCATACAAGGCAGATAGATAAAGATTTACTCAGAACACAATTCTACAGTAAAAATTTATAAGACATATGGGATAAACAATACATCTCAAATATGTATTATGTCCATATAAAAAACAAGCAAGGTGAAAATACTTACAAGACACCAATTATAGGAAGCGAGAGAGAGTTGTGGTGCCTCTGGAGACAACATGTTGCACAGTTGAACTTCTATCCGTGTCAAGTTCCACATTGAAAGAAGCTCAACAAGAGTGCATACGGCTAGAAAGGTCACCAATAATAACCCTGGAAAAAAGGCACTTATCAAAATGCAAGAACTGAAAATGTAATTAATGGAAAAGTTCATCTCATTTAATAATGCAGTACGCCCATTTTTGTTTTCCTTTTGACAAGCCTTGTTTATTCATGGTAAATACGGAAATGGTACCAGTGGAAATACAACATATAACAACGGGAATAGAATGTTATGGCTGGATTTAAATTTCATATGTCATCCCATTGCATTATTGAAAACGTTAATCCATACCATAAGATATCAGTTAACAAACAGACCTAATTTGTTTGTTTATATAATATCCAGCAGAAGGTAATGAAACCATAACAAAACGTGTTTGATCTCCGTCGTGTGTGAGAACCTTTGGACTAGCGACAGTCAGTATCAGAGTAGAATTAGTCTCTGGTCTAGTGAGCCGGGAGATACCCATGGCAGGACCAAAACATAAATAAAATTCGTACAAAGTGCTTATATAGTAAGTATTTATAAACTCCATATAACACAAATTTCACACAAATGATAATGAACAGAGGGCTTCTACACTGCAAATAAGTTGAACAATGACCCTGATTCAGCATCGGATTCCTGCCAAATTGTATCCAAGAATCAACACACTAACAACCTACCTAGGAAGGAAAAGTAGTGTGCTCACCCCCAGAAGTGTAGGTCATTTCTTCAGGTGAGAACTCTTTATTATAAAATCTTAATGCTGCAGCAACATGAATCATCGCCATAAAATATGGTGCTACAAATCCCCATGACAAATAACAGTGGGTAGTAAACAAAGCACGGTTCATTATCCAGTTAACATTTGTTGTATACGACTCCAAAACAAACGTTTGTTTCCTCAAGTAATTCCAATATCTACACGTTAAAAAAAAAGTAAATCATCAAATATGCAAAGAAACTTAATTTAAGATGAGTAATAGCCACAAACCTTCCAAAATTAAGATCACTTGCAAGGGGATGAGGAAAGACGGCAACAGGAGGAGAAGTAATGAGCCTTTTGTGAGCCCCTGTATGATACATTATAATAATTGTAAGAATATTAGGATTCTTATTCTTTTAGGAGACTTCTTGTTTAGTAGTCTTGTTAAGCAGGGTTAGTAATAAAATTCACTACGGTGTTATTAGACCTATATTATTAGTATAAATAGGAGTATTGGGGGTTAGTACAAAACATCTCAATCCTATTAATGAAATACACACAAATATATTATCTATTTTCTCATTGTTTTCTAACTTCTCCATATAATTTCAATAGCAATGAACAAACACAATAAATAGGATGAAATGCCAGGGAAAAAACATTAAATATGTACCAAAAAAGGTTAGTCTATCTTAATTGAATTACTGGAAGCCCGTTGCATTTCCTTTAAGAAATCACAAATATAAATGAGGAAATTTTTATTAAGAGAAAATTTTCATGAATATACATATGCATGTGTATGTGTGCAGTCTCTTGCACAATAACTATAAGGAAGAGAATATTACCCAAAAGAAAACTACCTTAATACAACATAAGTTTTCTGCAAATTGTGCATAAACAAGTGTCAAACAAGTATAAGAAAATGCTCTTAGGATTGTCAGATCTCACTATGAAGGATTAGCTCCTTCATGGATCAATCTTCAACTAATCAAATAATTTGAATGACCAATACAGATAAAGTTGTTGTATGCAGTGACAAAGTGTACATAAAAAATTTGATAAGAGAACCAAAGATGTACCGGATATGGCTGCAAGAGTCATATCATCAGAATATCCACCATCTTTAAGTCCTGAGACTACACCATAACGATCTTGCCTAAAGTCATCAGCATGCATCTGAAGAAAAACTAAATAGTTAGAACATAAGATTTCTTCAAAGCATCAACCGAGGAAAAAAACGGTAAAAGTTACTTGCCATCATGCACCCTCCCCACAGAAAGAATGTTTTTCCACCAGTAGCAAAGCCCATTGAACAAGGCTGTGAAATAAAACAAAAAGAAGATTAAGAGCAAGAGTTATATGATTATAACTAAATCTTGTCATATATTATGATTTATGAAAAACCTTAATGAAAAGTTATCTAATAAATTCTGAAATTTAAGTTTTGATTTAATTCATAAACATCTGTTTTTCATTTAGGTTTTTCATTTTGATTCATTCTTGTCATACATTTTGGTTCATTCTTATATATTACATAACAAATAGAAAATAACAGAAACACAATCCTATACACAGACATCTGCTGCAGATAATAAAGATATAAAGCCATGGTAAGTTGTGTACCATATGGTATTCATAGATGCAGTAACTTCCCAGGCTTCCAGATGGCAGATCAAGAGGGTATCCAGTTTGAATAAATATCTGCTAAGCATCAAAGTAGTTAAGACCACAATAAAATAATTCAGGGAAGTGAAACCATTATAATTCTAATTAGTCGTTTAAAAAAAGAACAACAATAAACAAATTTTAAGTTAGACCTCAGGGTTCTTGTCCATCTCACGACTGAGTGCTCCAATTGATCCAGGATGTAGCCTAACATCATCATCCAAAAATAATACATATTTGCTATCTTTATGCATTGTCTCCACTCCAACCTGCCCAGGTGTTAATACTATGTAATACTAGTGTAATTGATAAAATAAATCTAGCAAGGACATTATAGGAAGTCAACAATGATGAAAATGAACAAAAATTTCAATGTCAGATGTCCAAAAGTTAAAACAGATCTTTCACATATGCATTTGCCTAGCAAGTGTTATGTATAGAGAAGATGCTTTCTAACAACTAAGATAATCCCCATATTTTACATAAATTTAGATTGACTTCAAAAAAATATAAGGAAGGTTATATTTTGTATTTGAAAAAACTATCAAAGTATATGTCAACAAAACCCCATACCAATTGATTGTGAATTTTTTGACTACAAGTTGTTGACAAACCAGCTACAACAACCTTAGCATCAACATGATCCTGCATACATCAAACAGGCATTAAATTTAGTGAGAACGAGGTGCAGACAACATTAATGGATACAATCCAAAACAGAAAAGAACTAGCTCCAACGGGGAAAAGCAACTAATTGAAAGTACTAAGGAGTTTATGGTTGCAAAACTTAATAGCAAATAATTACAGACTCACATGTGGTAAAGAAAAGAAAAACATGAGAGATAATAACCGGTGAGCTTATTTATACCTCAAATTCTGCTATTAGTCGTGATACAGCATGGTAAGCAGGATCCTCTGTACTTTCTACTACAAAAAGAAATTCTATAGGGCCACCATATAGAGATGTTATCTGTGTTTAAAAACGATATATTAAAAAAAAGTTGACAACAATGGACAACAAACAAATTTCAAGTATTACTGAAAAGACATTCAAAATTTCAACCAACTATTATTTGCTATGCAACAAAAATGAATAACTAATAGTACACCAACAATGCCAAGAAACCATACAATTTCAATTACAAATCTAGGAAAATGCAAGAGAAAGTGTGTAAAATACATAAAATCATACGAGACTCAATTAAATTTTACTATTCCAAGTCATAGTGTATTATTTATGAAAGAACCAAAAAGACACTGCACAAAAACCAAAAAAATAAAGCAAACCTCAAATAAATTCCAGGGGAATGTGTCCTATAAGTTCTCACCTGACTCCTCCAGTTATGGAGATTATGTTCTCCAAACCCTTTTAGGGGCATAATCACTGTTACTCTTGGAAGATTGACCTGATAGAAGTGCTCAAGTTCGTTAATGTCATGACAAAGGAAAGAAAAGCTATTGCCAATCTTCATACAATCCTTCATTTGTTTGATCTCTCTGTTCCTGTGAGGGGAAAAAAACTGTAAATTTCACATTGACGTGACAATGAAAGCGTTTCCTGCTGTTTGATATCAATGACTACCTGACATAAGCAGCACAAGCCCACCCAAGAGCAAGTGTTAAGCAAATTATACACCCCTGCAGTGCAAAGCATAAAATTCAGGATTTTATGAAATATCATCAACATTTTTCTCTTAAAAGCAAGGAGGAGGAATACAAAGCAAGATTTCATTTCAAGGAAACTTATATAAATAATTATCGTGCAATATTGAAATGCAAGAGCTATATTATCATACTTAACACAGTCACTGATACATACAGCCCGTATTCTGACACTTACGGTTCCATGACCTCCTTCATTAATTCCATTTCATTCAACAAACATGAAATTTCACAACATGAGCTTGATGTGCAGCTCAAGGGAAAAAGCCCTTTTTTCAACATAGAACTTTCTATCTTAATTCTCAATAATGTCGCTTCTGCTTCTATACCAAATATCTCAACTAAAGGGACTGTGGAAGTCAAATCTGTGAAAATGACAGATGGAAAGCAACACACTAGCTGATACCTCAACTATCAAAATTGGGGTCGAGAATGTAATCTGTGAAAAAGATTCCACAGAGAAAGTAGAGATTGTACAGATAAATCTCACACGTAGTCTTCGATAGTCTTTCAAGCTAAACTAGGTAACTTTCACAAGCCAAAAAAATCAAACCACTCAATCCTCTTCCCGGAAGCAGCAATTGGTATCAACAGCAACCCAGAGCAGAAAAAAACTTAAAATGAATTCCAGTACTAGCCAATTACCCCAATTCGCTAAATCAACAGCATCATTATCTACACAAAAGCCTTATCTCATGTTTCACCAAGTACCTTCAGGAACTACTTGATTCAGACATCACCACTTTCCCCTCCCAGGGCCCTTTGTAACCATAGAAAGATAGCACACAAATAGCATAATTCTCTACCGGAACCAAAATCAATCATAACCAAGCAGAAAAACCCTGGCATAGTGATATTGAAGAGCAACAAACTCACATTGTTGTACGACACGAAAACCTACAAGCCAAGGAATGCTAGGAAGGAAATAACATCTAAAAATGAACAAGAGAGTAATGCTGATATAGTAGAACAATTGGGACGAAATTAATTACCCTCCAAAATCAATAGTTATTAACAGATATGGATCAAAAAGAGAGAAGAAGTGGAAAACCTGGATCTGAAAGAAAACGGCGATGGGACTACAAAAGGCCCTGCTCAGAGAAAAAAGTAACAAATCCAAGGAAGACATTGTTGTGTTCACTCTCTCTAAACACTTTCTCTTGTGTGTGTGTCTCTGAACGGAAACGTATATCAGTGTCTCTCTCTCTCTCTCTACCTCAAATGGACATGAACACCATTGAGAGAGAAACAGAAGCTGGAAAGAGAGAAAACAACAGAGGTAAGGTAACTAAGAACGATAGCTCTCATTTAATTTAAAACTTATTGCCCAATTAAATATTCTTTTAAATTCAAAATACCATCATCACGTCCAAATATTTTATTTTTATTCAACACAATCATGTATTTTTAGCATCATTAATATTTCTTCTCACAAATTTTCTTGACTGGAATATATTTAATATCTTCAAAACATTAATAGTTATTTTATTTAATAATTTGAAATATTTATAAAAAAACATGCAAAATCATTTTTTATGATAGTATAATATTTTTTATATTTTTATTTATAATACGTTATTGACTAATTTATATTTAATAATAAAATTGATTAAATTTAAATATTAATATTAAAT
>JAMLFT010006932.1:0-15429 GCA_026544285.1 Pachyrhizus erosus
TCTTCCGATCCTATATATTTTTATATCACGTATTTTATTTTAATCATTATGTTATTTATAATATTTTTTATTTTAACTTATATTTTAAAATATTGATATTATTAGATGATAGGATAAATTTTATTTTTTAATATTTTAAAATTAAATTATTTATTTTAATTATTATTTTTAATATATTTTAATCATTAAATTAATTAACTTAATAAAAATATGATGTTTACTGAAAATTATGTTATTTTTATTTTATTTTAAATTGAATTTATAAAATTTTAAGATATAATATAAGATGAATAGTAAAAATATAATATATAAAAATATAATTAAAATAAATTATCTACAAATAAAAATTATAAATTTTTAAAATTAATTAAAAACTACAATTATAAATAGTTTAAAATATATTTTAATAAATAAAATGAAATAAAAATTTATATAAAAATATTACATAAATATATTTATTTATGTTATTTTATATTTTTTAACTATTTTAACAAATAATTTTATCAAATATGAATTACTCAATAAATTAATTTTTCAATTTTAACTATCAATTAATTTTTTAATTTTTAAATAAAATTTTAACTTTCGACTGCTTTTATCAAACATAGTCAAATAATTTTATTTAATATATAAATTTATTTTAGTAATTTATTATTTATTTTTATAAATTATTTCAAATATATTATGGAAATACTATAACTTATAATTTATTTATTTATTTTCATTTTTATCCATATAATTTATTTAATATTTTTTAATTAAATAATTAATTATTTTACTTTAATCTTTGGTTTTCAACGGTGTGGATATTTTTGACCCGAACTCCCTCGATATCCATCCCTAAATTCAACGCAAGAACGTTAAGCTTTCTAATTCGGCTTATGATAAAATCCTTCTTATTTTTCTTCTCTCTATTAGTTAATGTCGTCTTTTCAATATTTAGTTTACTTTAACAATGTCAAATCTAACCATTTTCACTGTAACAAAAAAATCTAGCCATTTTCATTTCAATTTCAAACACAAAAATCTCGACATTTCAAATATATCAATAACATTTTCTGAATTAATCATCTGACCTCATTTCATGACAAGGTCTTTGAAAATTAAAGGGATAATGGACAAAATGCACATAATTAGTAAACTACATAACACGTAGTTTTCTAGAAATAAATTTGATCATAGGATAGTTGACACATCAAATCTTATAGAATTGTCTAAGTTTTTCTTTTTTTATAATATAGAATTTTCTAAGTTTATACCAATACTTTGAAAATACAAATATAATATCTCTATTGTTTTATAAGTGTATTTTAATATTTTTATGTGAGAATCAAGAAATTTAATTAATTTTCTCTTTTCTCATAAACAGTTAAGTTATTTATTTTTTTCTTTACAATTGTATCCCACAATAAATATATATTAGTTCTTTTTTTTATTTTCATAATAAATATATAAATTAATTAAAAATTGATTGAGAAATAAACATATGATTAAAATAATAATAATTAATGTTATCTTAAAATTTAAAATTGATAAATAAATAATTTTTTCTCAAAATATTGACACTTAAAGAAGAAATAAATAGAGTACCACTTTTTTAATTATGTTATTAACATGAAGTATACATCATTTTTGTCAATAATTAACTTTCACAAAAAATTTAACTAACATTTCTAATGAGATTTTTTTAATCAAAATGAGACTTTAATTAAGAAAAACAAACTTAATTTTACCAACCACTTATTTGTATATATAGGATAACATCTAATAACAGACGTAAATATAAAAAAAAAAAAATTAATCTTTTCATATAACTACATAGTTGTGTGATTCACCATTTTGTTGACATTTTTAAAAAAAAAAAAAACGAGCTAAATGTTGGTTTCTAAAGACATGTATCCAATTCATCTCTGAATTAGTCCAATTTGTTTTTCATCCAATGTTGAAAGCTAAATCAGTTATCTGTCTATTCATTCTTTAATTTAGTTGTTGTGGTCCTCTAATCTCTTTCTCTAATGATAAATCCATTTAATTTCTTGCTTCACTTTTTGGTCTCCACTGTGCGTAATTTCGAGTTCCCCTGTCATAAGTAAAATTTACATTGCTAATCCTCTCAATTTGGGTTTACTATGTGCAATATCTGCTGTTCAAGAAGGGTATTTAAAGTCTCAAGTAAAAGCTATATGGGATCCTTTAAATAGTGTAAAATATATATTTAAAAATTAAAATTTTATTTTTTAATTTCTATGGTTCAAAATATACTATGAATATAGATATGTGAGTGTGTAAAATTATTTTTTTCAATTGATAAGATGCTAATTTTATTCAATCTTACCTGATATATATTTAAAAAATAAATAAGATTCATTAATATTAATTTTTAAAAGGACTAAAAATATAGTGTAATCTTTTTTTTTTATATAAAAGAAAAGTTAAAAAAAAACAAATTTTATATAAGAAAGTAATATTTACTGTATTAGCTAATAATATGTGGTGCATATCTATTCATGTGTTATCCAACATGTTAGATAACATGTAAAGAAAGGAAAAAAATAAGTTAAGTCAAGTTAAATTTTGTTAGGTTTTAGTTTGAATTTGATTAAAGGTATATGACTTTAGTTTGACCTGTTTAAAAATTTGATCCAATGTAAATATCTATTTAAAGACTTGTTTTGTGATACAAGATAGAAATATATATATATATATATATATTAGGTTTTATAAGAACTAAATCTAACTTGTTATTAAAAAAAGAATTAAATCTAACTTATTTATACAAACCTTAGTTAACATAAATAGTAACTTTTATTCTTTAACTAAGTGATTCAAAATTTGAATCATGACTTTAAATATAAAATAAACTATGTTAAAAGAAGAATATTTATCTTATTTGTGCTCATGAAACGAGTATTTTATATCAATACTATGATTAACAAAAAAAAATTAACTTGTTTATATGATATAAATATATTTTTTAAGTTTAATATAACATGCATAAAAACTTATTTAAAAAACATTTTGTAATAAGACTTTTAACAAAATTATAAATTTATCTTTCGATGAATTGAATTATAAGCTTGAACTTATTCTTTATATAAATTAACATGCTTATATTTAAAAAGATATATAAATGTAAGATTTTAAAGTTTAATATAAGATGCATGATAATTTATTTAAAAATATATTTTATAATAAATTTTTTAAATAAGATATAAATTTATCTTTTGATAAACTTAATTATAAATTTTAACTTATTTTTTAGATAGATCAACTTGCTTACATTTAAAAAAATAAATAAATATAAGATTTTAATGTATTATAACAAATTTAATATAACAATAATAATATACTAACAATAAATATTTATTTATGTATCTTTAAATAGGTTAGTCTGTTTGGCCAAAAAGACTTTTTAAATGGTCTAAGACCTAACATTTTTTTTTAACTAAATACACTTTATAAAAAAAGTCTAAGCCTTATTTATTTTTTGAAAAAAATTTATTTGGTCTAGATTAAACATAAACTAAACCATAAGTTCTTCTCAAGTGACTTGACTTATTCTCCTCCTTAATGACAATATTATTTTTATGAACCACTAAATTTAGCTTAGTGATAACAAATTAAATAATAAGAATAAGTTATAGATTTTAATTATAATTTTTGTACACCTTTTCTTTTACTTAAAACTTACTCTTAAGTTAAAACAAAAAATAGTCAATTTTCATTTTTTTTTCATTGCTAAAAGCATTTTTTAAAATAAATAATAATAATAAAATGTAGATATACAATAAAATATAAGAATGTAATAAAATAATAAAAAAAATAACATAACATATACATCGACAAGATTCGAAAGGAGATCCAACTTAAAAAAAGCTCCGCATAAGCTCCTCAAAAATCTTCTCTTATTAGTTTTTAATAAAAATTTCCTTCTTTTCTTTATTTTTTAAAAAAATATAAGCTACTTATTTTTTTAAGAGCTTTTATGTAAACGGTGTTTAGTCCAACTTTTATTTTCAAAGAGAAAAAAAATAACTCATGCTAAACACTACCTAAAAAATAAATTTAGATCATATATAATTAAATATGAAATAATTAAAATTTAATATTATTATTTTTTATATATAACATTAAATTATTTTTTTGTTTATTTCATTCTTTGTTTGCATATGCGTTTTTGACGTGATTTTTTGCGTCTCCTGTGAAGCTATACATTATTGCTTCCACGTTTTTAATCATTTGAATGTGGTTTCTCACGTTCAAAACGTGTATCGAAACACGCTGGAGCAAGATTTTGGAGGTGAAAAACCACATTCAAATGATTAAAAACGTGGAAGCAACTATGTATAGCTTCACAGGAGACGCGAAAATTCACGTCAAAAACGCATATGCAAACACGCTATGAGGCAAGTGAAGTGCAGATTTGGTTATGGAAGCATTGAGCCAATTCAGTTTCCTCATTTATGGTTTGGCAGCACTGCCCTGTTGATATTCAGTACCTTCTTCTTGCTCATGCTTCTGGAATCATGCTTTTAGGTCTGTTTAGCTTTCGTGTTTTTTTTTTTCCTCAATCATCAAATACATATAAGGGCGTTATCATTATAATTTATTGCAATATAAACATTAATGAATAATGATTAGGTTTTCATTCTTGATATCAATATATATTTTAGAATGGATGAGTTTTATGGCAAACTACAGTCATATGTCTATCTGTTCATTGTTTTTTTTTTTTTTTGTCATATACATATATACACAAGTCTTTGATTCCATTTACAAAATAGCTAAGAAACTCAAAGAAGTTAGAAATAATTAGAAATGTTTAAAATATTATATTTTTCATATCAAAAAGTACTAATTCAGCTCAAAAAATTTGACTACAACTTAATTTTTTTTCCCACTGTAGCAACTTAAATTCTAAGTCATATGTGAAATAATTTAACCTTTTTTTCTTAAATTCTTATTTTTGATAAATAATTTAGAATTTATTAATAAATCGTTAGTTTAAGTATGACTGAACTTGATCTTCTTATACAATTTTGAATTCAAATTTTTTGAATAACAAAATGCGGTTAGGTAAAAATTTAATTAACCTTTCTTTTTAGACTTTTAAATTCTTATTTTTGGTAAATAATTTAGAATTTATTAATAAGATATTGATCTAAGTGAGATTGAGTTTGGTTTTTTTAAACAAAATTTTGAATTCAAATATTCTAAATAGAAAAAATTCTAATAAAGATAATTAATCAATTTTTTTAATAAAATTAATAAATATTTCATACTAATAACATAATAATTATCTAAATAATTATTTAGAATTTGATGCACATAAAGTTACATCCTACAATTTTATGTTACACGTAAGAGCCAAAATTGCATTACAAATTTGAAATGCGATGTACGGCTAATCAAGTGCCTGTGATGACACCTATTAAAGAGTGAAGAGTCCTAAAGAGGGTCAAAGGGTAATAGCACCATTATATTTATTTCCTGATGAGGCCTGTGGCAATTTAGGCATAGGCATGTACTATGTCACGGGTAAGAGGACCTTGACCAATATGCATTAAGGACTTTTTTAACTAAATCAATTCTCCATGACTCAAAGTAAACTTGCTGCTTTGCTGAATTTCTGATTGTGATCGTTTGGTGCGTTCAATGATACCTACAAGATAAATTATATGCTTGGCTTGGTACATAATGATGCAAATTTGTTATTAAGAAATCATAAGAAGACAACAAAAGGGTCACGATAAATAGCAAAACATCGTGAATTAAGTTGCTTAGAACAAACATTAACTTCCTTTGACATTTATGAAATGCAGCATTAATAAGGCCAACGCAGAAAGGGACAGAACACCAGAAAAACTCCCAGGAAAGCGATCCATTTAATTCTCGTAGACCTTTGAACTTTGAAGATTACTTTGAGGGATGAAAACAAATCTCCTCAAATATATAAAATCCAAATCCCTTCATTTTAGGAACAACAATAATCCCTACACTACAGCTGTTTCCCAAGCTCCCTATCATTGTCTTGTCTTTTAACAAAACATAGCCACGCCTTGTGTTGCGTCATTGCCTTATAAGCCTCAAAGGTTTCTGTGTCAAACATGATGGATCTCTCTTTTTCCAACGAGTTCTGCTACATGAGTGCATGTAGTTTCAGCCAAGAGATGCGCTTCTACAGTGCACCAACTAGTCCCAGCAGGCTCAAACTAAGAGCACCCTTTGGTTCTCAAACTGGCCCCACAACACCAAGAGCAACAACACATGAGGATGCGAACTCCAATGTGGATGAGTTTGAATTTGAAACCAGTCGTAGGTTCAATGTTAGTGTCGGTTACTTGGACACGGAGACTGACCAAAAGGATGAGAACCCTTTTGGTGATTCATTGCAGACTATGGCATTTGCTGATGAGCTATTCTGTGATGGTAAAGTCTTGCCACTGATACCACCTCTCAAACTTCCTCCAAGGCTGCATCAGAATAGAGATGGTAGCATTATGAGCACTCACAGCTCAGCACTGACGTCTCCAAGGTCCCCCGGGTCGCTGCTTAGGCTTCGGTTTTCGCGGCATAGTTTGTGGAATGATGACTTTGACCCCTTCATGGTGGCTTTGGAGAAGGTCAGAGAGGAAAAGAGAGGGAAACCAAAAGCAAGACATGGTCGTAGGAGGACTAGATCACTTTCCCCATTCAGGGGCTTCAACAAGATGTCTGAAAAAAATGTGGGAATATCAAAGTCAAGTCAACTTGAGTCACAATGTTGTGACTCAGCTCAGCTAGTATGTGAACTTCAGAAAGAGTCATTAAAGTCAGTGTCAGGAAGAATAAATGTGCTATCTGAGCCCAAAGGATTGGTGTTTGCAAGACAGGTGAGACTAGTGGGAGTGATCAATGATACAACCTTGGGGAAGACCCCAGTTTCCGAAGTTGCTTTGGAAACAAAGAAAGATGAGGGGAAAAGAGGTGGTTTTTGGAGAAGGAATAAAAAGAGAGAAAAGATAAAAAAGTTTCTCTTTGGGACTAGTAACATGTGGAAAGCCAATGCTCATCATAAGTTAGAAGATAAAATGGAAGCTCAGGAGAAACAATCCTTAGTGAGGAAACTTGACATGAAGTCCGTGCCAGCAACAGAATCAACCCAATGGGATAAACATCCAAGAACAGGTGAGTTGACCAAAATGAGATTGGTATGTCAAAGGCCATTGCCAAGATTTTTTCTCTGTTTGGGTTATGAGGAAGGGAAAGTGAAGTGATTGAGCACACAACGTCTTGGTAGAATGAAGAAGTTAGCTGAAATGAACGATGAAAATTAAAATTTTAGATTCGTTCTATTTATGTAATGGTGTTGCTGTGATGTTGTCTCTACCACTTTATACTATCTGGTGGGAAACATATGATAGCAATGCTTTTCAGAAAACGGTTATTTATATCTTGTGTAGAAATTTTCTTACATGGATTGGCATATCAATTTCCTTAACAATCTTTGTCTCCCTTTATAGCCCTTTTTCTTCTTGCACCTAATGATTATTGAAAGTACATTCATATTTTTTGGGAAAACAAAACACTGAATGGTAGATTAGGTGCATCATCATACATGATTGCTGCATATCAGAGGCTATATAGACCTCAGTCATAAATTATAGCAAAAGAAAAATCAGTTAGCCCTTAGAGAGAAAGAGAGATATTGTCGATAATCCGTTTGCACATGATAATGTCGAAATAGTACTTAGTGTGTATTAAGATACAAGTTTTGGACGTGGAAAACCACATCCAAATGGTTAAATCCCTTGGAAGCTGTATCACTATGTGATTTCACCGCTTACTAATTTGAGAAAATCAAATAGGTTTTAATCATTCTATATATTGTGGAATGAATACTCTGCGCCATTAGTGCATAAGTGAGTAATTTACATTGATTGAAATCACAGGCTAAACTTAACCATGGAAAAAATGTGATAATAAAAAGGGGTAAAGTAAATAGGTAGCCTCAAACGCTCATTTGGCTGGACGAGAATCCTATATCCCTTTTCTCTAATGCAAAAGAACCTGCCTCTGCCAATGCTTAATAAGAATACTAGTCTTGACATAATGCTGAGTGGAAAATTAGATCTGATTAGTCCAAGACTTCAGAAGGCCAAACGCTTTTCCAAATGGAAATCTCAGTCTCACTCTTGATCTTTCTGATTCCCCCATAAAAGCCATCTGCTTCGTTTCCTTCCTCTCTATGATCTTTTCTACTGATAGTTGTCCTCCTCCAGCGTGAGTCAGGAGTGTACTGCTTAAACTCTAGGACCACTGTGTCTGCAACCACCAAACACATAATGCAGTGTCAAATAAACCATTTTTTGAAAACTAAGAAAGGAAATGGAAATATACAAATCCTGATGCCAAGACTTAAAAAATTGACATGTTCAGTTTTCATTTTGGCAGAATTTATAACTTTTCAATATTTGTGGAAAACTGCTTTTGATGGTATGACTGCGTGGTCCATAACATCACAGAGTCCACTCCAAAACTCCATAATAAAAATAGACAGGAAAATGTGTAAAAACTGTCGTCATGCTTACACAAAGTGATGAAAGAATATGACAATAGAGTTTATGACAAAAAAAAAAATTCCTGTCAGAAAGATAACAGCCAAAAGCAATGTGTAATAACTGATCGTGGCAAGGAAAATACACACGCTTGATTTTTATATACTGAGGTACAAATTAGTATTTTGCATTTTTATTCTTTTGTTGTTATTGTTATCTATGGTTAAGGTAATATTAAATGAAACACCAAACCGGGTAGCTAAGCAGAGGTTGTGGATTATTCTGGCTATAACTACCAATATCAGAAAATAGAAGTAATCTTTTGAAGCTTATAGTGACAGTGGTATCCCAACATCACATAACAAAAAGAAAACAGAACATAAAAGAGATATTGGTTTTTTTATTTTTCATTTTAACGTAGTTGGCCATAAATGTATCCATTGAGACACAAGTTATCAATGTGTTGGTGGAGTTATGACATGCGGACCATGATATGTCCTGGGGACCATTCATATATAATAGCTGGTGGTCCAAGTTTTGATATATTATTAGGAAACGTGCCTAGCCCAAATTGCGGTCTGGTTTGCCATAAATTTACATTTGTATAATTTTTTTTCACTATTTAACCTCCATAATGAAAAACAGAATAATGGTAAACACCAAAACTAAAATATCTAATCCATAAAACAGTATACTTCAACCTTCACTAAATTCCCCTGTATTTGAAATTCTGGAGCATTATCTTTCATCTCTTTCCATTTTTGCCTATTTATACACTATCCAGTTGAATCTAAGAGAACATAATTCATCTGAAACCTACAATCATTCTTTCAATCAATCCCTAAATCATATCCTCCTTGCATTGGTCCACTTGGCAATTTTTGTTAGAAATGTGTTTTAGATGCTATCAAAGTAGTTTTAATTTTAATTTAAATAAGACAATTAATAAAGATAAGAATATGTTATTATATTGTTAGTGGATTAGTTAGTTTTAGATTTTATATTCAGTTATCAGTAACAGTTTCTAAAATCATACAACATGATTTTTATTCGGTTATTTCAATATATTTAAAAACAAGTCAGATTCAATAAAATTAAGTACGCTTCTACTGTGCAAAACAGAATTATATTGTTTCCTTGCTCAATTGTTTTTTCTTTTATCCTAAAAATTAAAACCAATTTTACTCAAAACATAGTTCAACTTGAAGGGAAGAACAGAACATTGATTAAATGATTGACAAAAGGTAAAATCTACAACCAAGAAAATATAATGAATGATAAAACACATTCATTTAAAAGGAAAATGCATTAACTCACCACTACTATGACAACGGCAGGAATTTTCATTCCCATCGCATAACTCCAAGTGACCTACAACACCATACCACCAACCTGCCATAGAGGTGCATTTCATCAAGCTACTATCACAGATAGATGTAAACGAAAATGCATAATTAAAATTGGAGAAGTAACTAATTTTATCGAAGACTCAAAATTGGATCCCACTTCCCTCTTTCTGTTTACTCCCAACAGTTTGTATTGATCATAGTTTTTCCTTTCTCTGTTGATGGCCATTAATGTTTTAAGTTTGTTTATATATCTCTGACTGATTTGATACCCCTAACCTTTAACCATAACCTAAAGACCATAATAAACAGTAAAAGTAGAAGAATATGTTGAGTAAAGGAGCAAACCATAAGGAAATTCTTTGTTTCTTCTCCACTGTATCTCTACGTGATCGCCCGGATGCAAATCATACAGACAATTAGAGATATGAAGATCATGTGGAGGAGTATCAACAGGTGGCGCTCTTAGCCTTTCCCATGGAATGCCATGCTCTAATGCAACTGCCCTTCTTCCGTGTGGTGGATACCTGTAATAGACAATTCATCAATAATTAGGCCACTAGATCTATCCCCTGTTTCTTTCTTGTTTAATCCTCTATTTTCCTTATGGAAACTCTTAAAAAAGTTGGGGAGATTTTTTCTTTCAATGAGTGAAGGGAATATACACATAATCACCAAAAATTATGTCCAATTACCTGGCTTGGAAGGTATCAGTGTGAGGATCATAGCTAAGCTCAGCATCATAGCATGATAGCATAAATCCAACATGGCCATTCTGCAGTGAAAAATGTAACTTGTGAGAAAACACAATAATCTTTATTCTACTTATCATAAAAACTATTTTGTTTCACTATTGAGGGTAGCATGATAGAACATAACTTTTCAATCGGAAAAAGCACAAAGGGGTTCATAATCATAGATACCTCACGGTTGTAGACCTGAGCAGGAAACCAGAAGTTGCCAGTCTCAAGAGCAAGATACCATGTCATGAATGAATCAGGAGGCAAATAATTTGGCTGCTTGATGCTATTATTTGCATCCACCTTGGTTCTCATCCATGAAAAAGGCCAACTAAAGGACACAAGCCTCATCAAGCTCCTTTGCTTGCCATGTCTAAGAGTTCCAACATTCCCTTTGGAAGCAACATGCCATTTCCACTCCCTATAAGCAGCTTGTCCAATAACTCTACCCCATTTCTGTTTCATGTGCCTCTCCCAAAGGTGGTCACTCACACACCTCTCCCTGAGGGAATGGCAAACCCCGGCCATTTGACAAAGTGAAGCTGGAGGGAGCTTTTCAAGAATGCATTCCAACACCAGGTCTGGCAAGTCCAACACTGACATTTCTAGGGAGTCCTCAATACTCTCCACCTTTGAAGTAAGAGTCTTCTTCGTTAGAGACATTCTTGTGGGAATTTGACCAAGAAAACCAAGACAAAGGCCGTTCCTAAACAACTTAGAGATGGACTTCACAGACAAGTCTTTGTAAAACAAAGGGGAGATCAACCTCACCTCACTTGCCCATGACGGAAGTGATTTAAGAGAGAGGAGAGGCTTTAAAAACAGAAAGAAGGAGATGCAAGTGATAAAGTAAAGTAGCATTACCACGTAGAATGCCTTTTACAGAAGTTTGAGATTGGCATGTGATAATAGGAACCTTAATGCCAATTGTGCAACAACAATGGCTAACGAGGAAACCAAAATGACCTCACTGCTTGGCAAAAATTAATGACACACCCTCCCTTTCTTGTTGGAAAGAAACACAAGAAGCAATTTGGAACCTTCAAAACAAAACACCTTTTAAAGATGGGGTTTTATTGGTTCAATGAAAGCCCACCAAAACCCAATGGTGGGCCTCCTAGGCCGAAGTTAGATCAGAATAAATTAGGTAGAGAACCACACGAATGAACCATGGAAATAAGATCACAGTAGCTGAATACCAACTCTCTCTCCTATGGCTACCAATAAAGAGGAGAGAGCAACACAACCGTGTAGTCAACCTAAACAGCTGTCATTCAATGAAGAATGAAGAATCTGTATATCAACACAGTAAGAAATGGAGGTGGGGCAACCAAGATCTGATAACAGGTTTTATAACACTTAGAAATGGAATTGAAAAACAAAAATAAGATGGAAGATGAGTCTATATAATAAGAACCAAATATATCTGCAGAATCTCTAAATCTTATTGGTAAGTGAATAAATCTTCTGGGAATATAATTGGTGTGTAACTAGAATAAAATAGATCTAGCTAATTGGAACTTAAGCAGCAAGAGGCACACACAACACCCTCAAGATCTACAAAAACAATGGAACCAAGGCAAAGGACAATCCTTGGGATGGTGCAGATACATAGATAGATAGATAGAGAAGAGGATTAAAAAGAGATTCTGATGAAGAGGATAATGAATGTGAAGGGTAGGTGGGGCCTCCCCTCACTCCAACAAACTCTTACCACACCTCAATAATTATCCTCTCCTCTGAAAATGTAATCACAGAATTCTCTCTCTCTTTTATCTTCTTGTTGTCGTCGTTTTTGCTATCTGTGTGGGGCAATATAGAGAACAATTGGTGGACAACGAAAGGAAATGGCAGAGTTATTTATGAAAAATGAATGGGAGGCTGAGGTTACGTTAGATTTTTGTGGATGTTAAACGCATTTCTACTCTTAATATATCCATGTCATCACCTATGGCTATTGCTCTATCATGCAATCATTCAAGGATTCCCACAAAAATATTATATAGATGAATAACTAACAAAGAATTGAATTTAAAACTATTTAAATTTTTGTTTCCTCTTTCAATAATATTTTATCTCTGGAAAATCTTGTACGACTTGTTTTTGTTGTACCAAGTTCTAGTTGAAGGGAAATATGTCTGACTAGAAAAGGCAACTACATTGGATAACGTATATAGGACAAGATTCGTTAATATTAAAGTTGGACTTTAGGGGTAAGGATTCGGATCCGCTGCACTTGCGTCCATACAAACATGTTCTCGCTAACAAGTGTCAACATGTCAACATTTTAACAATATCCCCCCTCTATTCCTTTTATTTTCAATAATTAAAAACTTTATTAATTATCTGTCGTGAATATTAATAAGTATAATTATTATATTTTTATTGAAACATTACTCTCTATAATAATTTTATCTTTCTCACGTATTTATTAATATTAAAAATGTTAAGAAAAAACAAAGTTTAATTAAGTTGTCAATTCGTTTACTTCACAAAAAATAAATGTGAGCGAATGGGTTTCCTGTTACGCCTTAATATGAAAAAAGGAAGGAAGTATACAGAAATAGATTTACGTATAGCAGGAATAATTAGTATTTTTATGATGGATTATAATGCACTATGCATGTGTACCATTCTAAATTTATATGTTCTTAGAATATAAACAAATTGAATGCTGGTCATGAATTCAAATTTATTTCGTGAATTCAAGAATCCATATATAAGTGATAATATAAGTTTGATCAGCATATATCTTGATTTTTTTAAGCTACAAAGATAGTTTTACTTTTCAATTTTCATTACAAAAATTTAAATTGCTCGATGGTACGAAAATTTTGGTCATAAACCAGTATACTAATTAATGACATGACTATTTTTGTTCCATTCCTTCTTCTTTTTTTTTTTTTTCTCTTTAATTTATCAAAAAATCAATAGAAATTAGTAAGTCAAAATTTTAATTTGAAAAATCGAGACATTGAATACGAACTAAAGGATTGATTCATTTGTGTATCACGTACTCATGTGTTACACATATATGTCTTTATCAAATAATTTAACTAATGTTACATCAAATATTATGGTAGGTAAGAGTACAATTAACCTCTTGGGAAACAAAGAAGCTGGACATTCTGTATTGTCAACTTTTTACAATGAAGGTCTCCAAAAAAAAAATTAATTTTAGAAAATTAATTCTATTATTAAAGATTTACAATAATTTATACACATGTTTACTTGAGTTGGGCTTCTTAATTTCAAATTATTACTCTAGTAGAACGTTCCATGTTTTTATTTATTATTTTATACTACGATTATAAAATATCACTTTTTATTTTATTTTTTATTATCCAAATTTATATAGGAAATAGTGAAAGAATGTTTAAAATTAATATTTTTTTTTCTTCTATGCTATTTTTAAAAAAATAATAGAATAGAAACAAAAAAAGAGAGTAAAGTAAGATAAATATTTTGCAATTAAAAATAAAAACATTTGATCTAATAAAAAGACGAAAGAATCCAACTTTTTATCTTTAACTTAATTATTATCCGGGCAGACCATCTGCCTTAGGGAAAATAAACGAGTCACGTGCATGGCGGAGGTGACGATCACCACTTCACGTGCGTGTTTTCTTTTTTTATTAGATAACTTTATGTGTCTCTCTCCTATTAGAATCTCAGCTATGATTGAATTGTTAAAATTTATGAAATTAGATAGAATAAATACTTTTATTTTATATTTGATTTAAAAATAAAATTATAAAACAGAACAAATTAAATATATATAAATATGATAAAAAATATTTACAGAATTAAAAAACAAAAAGTTATTTAAATATAAAATATTTAAAAAGTATAGATGTTCTCACCTTATTATATTATAATATTTATTATATATTAAAATATATAATAATATATATTAATTTATAATATAAAATAATATATTATTATTATTTATAATAATAATTAATATTTAAAATAATATTTTAATAAATTTTATATTATTTTATTTGTTGTCTGTTAAATAATATACAAGATAAAAAATTATTTTGTAACTTAAATTTTTATTTTGTACTGTATCATAAACATATTCTCAGTATTAAAGAGGAAGTATTTATTTTCTTATCTTTTATTTTTTTTATTAAATTATGTTATTCATCATATTTACCTGGCAACCACTTCCCAATAATAGAGAAAGGGCATTGAAGCCTTAAAAAAAATCCCATGAAAAAGTAAGATACTTGGCTATTCCTAATTAATCATAGTGGTAAAACATTCATAGTAGAGAATAATGAACAAAATGAGACAATTAAGTACTCCTTGAGTGTTTGAGATAAACATTTTTTTATAAACAGAATATAATTTACTAATAGTATTTCATTAAAGCATAATATAAAAATAATTTAGCTTGCTAATAATTAATGTGGCATCTGCTAGGGTAAGTGGTTATTTATTAAAGTATAATAAATGTGAAACTTATCTTACACTTATAGAAAAGGCAAAGCCAAGCTTGTTGTTTAATATGCTTGGTTTGCAGAGAATGATATGAAATTTTGTGAATGAAAGATAAGTAATAATAATAATACAAGAATGCAATGACAATGAAAGAAGGAAAAAAGCATGCCATGAACATGAATAAGATCGGAAAGACACCTAAAAAAGACTGTCCTAAACTAATTATTGAAAATAAAATAATTAAATAATATTTTAGTTCTTAAAAAAAATAAAAATATATATTTTTATTTTTAAATCCTTTTATTTAATTTTTAATATTTATTTTTAAAAACATTTACTAAATGATTACATTCAATT
>JAMLFT010006933.1:0-15427 GCA_026544285.1 Pachyrhizus erosus
AAGAAAATTTGGTGTTCGAGAATTTATTTATTTATAATTTTTTTAAGGATTATAATCTGTGAAAAAATTTATATATTATAACAGTTAAAAATTGCATAGAGACTTAAATAAAAAAAAATTAAATATAAATTCTGTTAATTATGTCATCACTTAATTACTAAAATTAATGTTCTAAACTAAAAATAAAAATAAAATAATTTATGAAAGATTAATAATAGTAAAAAAATTATGAAGAATTAAAAATAAAAATAAAATGCTAAATTAAAAATATATTTTATAAAAAAAATATGAAGTGCAATAAATAATGTATTTGAGAGAGATAGTTATAAAAAAATTGTTGAATGAATTGCTGTAGAATAATGTAACTCTAATTATTATCAAGAATTAATCATAATTAATTAAAAGATGTGTTAATTATACTAATAAAAATAATGCGATAGTAGTTGTTGGATGTTATGTGCATGTATTGGAAAAGTATATCAGTTTCAAAATAGAAAAAGTTGAGATAGAAAGTGATTGTGTGGGGTCATGACTCTGCTTTAGATTGAACGATAGCTGTTGTTTATCAACGAAGGACAAATCTAGGCCAACAGTTGAAAAATGACTCTCTGTATCCGTTTAAAAACAATGGCCGATGCCGATTTTTATTTAGTTTCAGAAAGACTTGACCCAGGTCCTCATGGTCAAGTAATCAACCAATTGCTTGCTATGTTCTTAAGGACCGTTTCAAATCAAATTTCTCACCAATTTTAAAAGGACAAACGTTTCAACTTCCAATATAAATGTTCAACAAAGGAAGCTAACATCCTTTCTTTTATTTCATTCACAACCTGTAAATACTTTTTTTTTTTTTTTTTTGCACTGAAATGCTGTAATATCCTCTCAAATACACTTTTTTTTTTTTAATGTTGACTAAAAAAGTCAAGTTGAAATAAATATTAACTAATAAAAAAATATTAAAATGAGTATATATATTATAAGCATTATTCTTTCTTTCGGAATATAGAAAAAGATTTTTATTTGTAAGTACATTAAAGGGAATTATCTATCACACATAAAAATCTGCCATTTTAAAGAAGCATGAATGAGAAATAGTTGTATGCGGTTTGAAAAATTGCACTCAATTTAGTCACTAATATCATCATTCATGCACTATTTTCTCCTCTGTTGACAAATTTTGAAATATGAAAGGTAATTAGGTAAATAAAGGGGTGAGATCCCATAGAGTTTATTTACAAAACTGTAAATGATCTTAATTGGAATAACCTTCTTATGTATTAATTTATATATTCCATATTTGGACAACCTTCTATCCGTGTTCTCTTTTTCCTGGCCCCCCTGGCCCCCGTGTTCATTATATTTGAATTACAATATATAATTAGTTGAATTTTATACAAGCGTAAGGTGGACTAAATTTTATCACGACATTTAAGATCCTTCAGATACAATATTGCTCTATTTTAATGTAATGCAATATAACTTTACTTTGAGTCAATTATTAAGGTATAATTCTGTATTACGAATATATTTTTGGAATTCTATGTCTAAATGTTTATTTCTATCAAAATTTGTGATTTAAGCTATGTAGCATTTTGAAGTACAATAAGCCAATAGACAAAATTGGGTTTCGAGCTCAATTCAAAACAACTATAAAATCATAATAGTTGTAAGTCACAAATAATATTTTAGAATTAAGAATGAAAATTATTTTAATTATCGGTAACATATTAAAATTTATTCACTAAATAAATTCTTAGTTCAGTCCTCTAAAAAAAATATCACCGCTTTAGTCTTATAATAATTTTGTCGTTGAATTAGTCCGTAAATTAAGTGATCATCAAATCTGTGTTTTTTTTTTAAAAAAAAAAAAGCTATCACCATTTTAGTCTTTTATTTTAAATCTTTGAGACATAAATTTGGTGACAAAATATTTCACGAACTAAAATGGTGACATATAAAATCTGCGAAAAATTAATTGACTTTTGAATGACTAATATAAAGATACATGTAACTTCGAAAGATCAAATCGAAAATTTACCCTTTTCTTTTAAATACTTCATCGAACTCGATTATTTATCTAATCGAACAATTTTAAAATTTTGTGTTAATTTCATCATATAAAATAGTCAAATTTAAATTTCATTATATAAATGAATTAAATGAAACTAGGTATCAAATTCAGTAAATCACTTTCTGTCACTAATATTTTTTTTCCAACCCAATTATCGAATCAAGTGATATTTCATAATGAGCATGCATATTAGTTTTATAAGATTTAGACCTTCATAGATATGTAACCAAGTCATACCAGTACCTCGTATATGTAACCAAATAATAAAAGTATTTAATTATATTTTAAATAGATTTAAATAATTTTTTAGTTTTAATAAAATAATTTTTTTTAATTTTAATTTTTTAAAAATTTAAATATTTTTATTTTAATCTTTGTTGTTAAGTAACAACTAATTAATAACATAATAATGATATTGACAATTCATTAACTTATTATGTTATCAAAGAGTTTGATAAGATAGTTATGTGTAATTTTTTTTATGATTTATATTTTTAAATTTCTTATCAACTACTATGACCTCATCAACTATTTTAAACAAATGAAAATTTAAAAATATAATTTACTAAACACATAATTATTTTGTTAAACTTCTTGATGATGTGATAAGTGAATGAGTATCAATTTTGTTGTTATGTCATCATATACCAATAGAGACAAAAATAAATAAAAACTAAAAAATTAAAATCAAAAGAAAAAATTTTAAAGAACTAAAATCAATAGTCTATATTTTATAAGGACCAAAAGACTATTTAATCCAAATTATAAAAAGATCCTTAAAATTACATTTCATCATGCAAGTTAATATTTTTGTTAACTCTTGTTAGTATCTTCGTCAAAGAATGAATAATACTCACCTTAAGTGTGACATTGAACATTTGTCTCTCTTCTAGATAAACTTTCTTGTGATGTCCATATCATCAAGGATTAAATTAAAATCAAATTGAGATTATTAAGGACCAAAATAATGATAAAGAAATTAATTTTTTTTTTTTCATGTGTCCAAGTCAGTAGGGACCAAAATAAAAAATTATTTTTTTTAAATTTTTTTAAGGCTTTATAACATCTCAATTTACATCAAGTTTTATTTCTGAATTATTTAGAAATTTATATTTAAAATTTTTAAGAGAATTCAAGAATTTTCACACACACCATTGTCTTTATATTCTCAAGTACCATCTGAATAAAATTTTTAAATAATTTTTGGTAATGGAGCCCAAAAAATTACCATAATGTCTCTAATGTTATCAAATTAATTAGAATCTGATTTTTAGTTAAAATATAATTTTAAAAATTATAAAATATTTATTTTTACTTAGAATATTAACTATAATATTAAAATTAATTTTTGACTATCATTATACAATTGTGTAAATTTTTGTATAAATTATCAAAATATCCATAACCATTCTGTTAAGCTTGAGTTTATTTTTAATGAAAAAAATTTAGTATTAGAATATTTCTCAAGAATCATGCTTAAAAATCAAAGGAGTTTGATGATTTCAATATTAAAAAATATTGATTGAACTTATATTGTTATTATAATATTTTTTACTTTAGTGCAATTAATACTTAAAATAGTTTTACAAAATTCTTGAAATATTATTAATGAAATATATTTAATACTTAAACATCAAAATAATATTATTAATAGTTAAAAAATAATTTTCAATCAAAATTGAACCTAAGCTTATTAAAAGGGTCAATGGTTTTTTGGTAATTTAGACAAAATCTAGACAATTGCGAAAAACAAAAACATCTAAAATTTATTTTTAATATTATAGTTAGTATTCTAAGTGAAAATATGTTGAGTCGAGGCTTAGTTACTTATTCTCATGTCCAAGTCCCAACACTGTTTCCAAAGTCCTTTAGTGACTCATCTGGTTCTATGCAATAAAAAAAAAAAACCCACATCTTAGCATCTCTTCTAGTCATTTCGTAAGGATATCCTGCTTGATTATTTATCACTTTCACAAACCCATTTGTTTTTATTAACCTACTTAATTCCCACACAAAGGAGAACAGGTGATAGCCAAAAATTGCTATAGAGAATCTTTGAAGATCACTCCCTAACCCCACTTGCAGAAACCTTTCCCAAGTAAGAAGAGAAGCAAGATAAGACAATGCACAAGATACTTCCAGCAAACCTCAGGTATAAGGCCTCAGGTTAAAAGCACAGAAAAAAGGTTTTAAGTTTTAGAACTTTTGGTTTTGGCAATTGTTTATGTTGAATTAAGCCAACCCTTTGGAAGATTTTGATCTGAATGGCCTTTAAGCATCATACTTTGTTTGGGGTTAGAGTTAAATGATTCAATGTATGAGGTTGTAATAGTGATCGAGTCTATACGATGTTATTTCACAATAAGAGGGGCTCGATAAAATTCTCAGGCATTGTAGAAGAGAAACAGCGTCACATAATAGTTAATTATTTTTCGAAACATGAAAACATTGTGGGCTTCGAAATTAAACGAGATTTACGATTTTTTTTTAATTAAGATAAAACTTAAATTTTATATCATTCAGTTAAAAATAACAGCATTAACCCGGACGGTTAGTGAATATTAGTTTCACTGTCCATTTGTTACGATCTCACTGGTTGGGACCATTATTGACATGGTGGTCATGGACTAGTATATAATTTCTCAACATAGAACACCCACACTATAAAAGATAGGTATAATAACTAACATGGAGGATGGCAGTACACTGCTTTGTTTCCTTAAATTTTTGCATACTAAACTTATTTAAAACTTATAAGTAGATATGGCAAAATAATTTATTTATCTATAATCCATTCAATCCATCCATATAAAATTCAATCAAATTAATCTAATTATTAAAATAAAAAGATTTTGATTGAACTAGATAGATTATATAATTAAATGAATAGATAACAATCCACTTTTTTTATTTTTAAATCTAATGGGTCATATAATTAACATTTAATAAATCAAAATCAATTTCACAATTTTTTTATATTTTAATTTTTCTTAAATTTATTATAAATTTTACCTTCATTTATCACTAATAGAGTTAAAAATACTTTAATGAAGTAAAGATATTCTAACTAAAGTCAAATTAAAATTACATTGATGAAGTTACCCGTGAATGTAATCCAATTAAAGTTAAGTTAAAAATGCTAAGATTAAAGTCAATTTGATGGATGCCAATTTTTTCTTCTAACCAATTTGATGTCAATTTCCTTCGAATCCAACCCAACTCAAAATTGCTCCTTTTATATCAAATTAACAATTTTTGGCTACTACATCTTGGATTGGATGCGACCATGTATTATAGTGATACAATTATCAACGGGCCCATATATTATGTTTTCTGATATATATATATATATAATTATTATTTTGGACTATACGGATCCAAGAACTTTTGGGTTGGATTGCAATGTGAGTATATCAAATTTAACAAAAAAATATTTGTCAAAACGTAAATTAATAAAATTTTCTTACAAAATCTAGAGACATTAAAATGTTACACAAAATTATATAAATTATCAACCTTTTAAAAATATTACTATAGCGTTGTTAAAGCCTTTTAATGACGTAACCTTTTATTATAGGACAAAAATTAGAAACAGTATTATATGTATTATTCTTCAATTAAATTTAAAATTTTATCTCAATAATGTACATGATAAATTTTTTTATCAAAAGTTATCACGTAATATCTAGATAAAAATCTAAATTTAATTGGGGAACAACTCTAACAATATATAAGTTTTTTTTAATTATATTACATTTGTCAATTGTTAATTGTATTTAATAGTATTATTTTAAATTAATAAGATCTTTCAAATGCTATTAAACCTCAACTATGTTTTCTTGTTTTTTATTTATTTAATTTTTAGAAAGATAACAAAAGAAAAGTAACTAAAAATAATTGAGGACTGCCACACCTTAAAAAACAACAAACTATTTTATTTTATAACTTTATAGTAACTTAAATATGTTTAAATTCTCTATAAATGTAGCATTTTTTTTATTTTAATAAAAAAATAGTTTTTTTTATCTCTACAATGTTCCTTATTATTAGAAATGTGTAATTTGATTTTACTCCGACATCGTATAAATATATTTCCTAGTGTAAATGTGTAAACTTTTTGGAGACATACCAAAAATATACTTTCTAGTGTAGTCGTGGACATAGACAACATACATTGTGTGTCGAATCACGTTAAATTCTTAAGTATTTTTCTCTCTTTCCTTTATTTCCTTCTTTTATTATTGCATTGTTCCTAACAATTGGTATCAAAGCAGTTAGACTAAGAGTTACTAGATCGGCAGACATTTGGTATAATTCGACTGATGTTGGAGAGGTTTGAAGGTAGCGACTTCGAATTCTGGAAACTTTGTGTGATCTGACTGACGTTGGAAAAGTTTGATCGTAGAGACTTCAGATTCTGAAAGATGCAGATAAAAAACTATCTGTATCAGAAAAAGTTGTATTAGCCCTTAACGGGGCAGAAACCAAAAGATATTGAGCAGTTAGATTGAGAGTTGTTAGATTAGCAAACACTTGGTGTGATCTGATTGACGTTGGCTAAAAACGTTGCAACTGATAAGTTAAGGCTTTGTATTACCTCAACTGACCTTCAAGAATAATTGATGATGAAGACATTACACTAGATGGTAATGTAAATCAAACTTCAAGTGAGAAAATAGTTAGAAATATATAATTTGATTTTAGTCTTACATCGTGTAAATGATAAGAGACATTGTTTGTATATTTCTATATAAGCAACTCCTTGTAAATCTTTTAGAGACATACTAAAAATATACTTCCTAGTGTAGTCGTAAACGTATGTGTATCGAATCACATTAAATTCTTAAATTTTTTTTTATCTTTTCTTTATTTTTTTCTTTTATTACTGCATTATTCCTAATACTTATTACCTATTTTGATTCCCGTTCTAAATCTATAGTTACCAACAATACGTTTAACATTCTTGTCAACATAGCAATTTTGTTTCTATGTCCCTGCAAAACAGAACTTTATTTTTAGTCCATCTTGGTACGTCCTTGTAATGTTCGTTATTACCTGTTTCTCTGTGCAAGTACTATATATAGCTGGTGTCAATTGTCACAGAAGGAGTATATACGTAAGGAATGAGTTATAACTATTTCAAATTTGTTTAGGGATAAGATAGTGGTGTAGTTGCTATCTATTTTATTATCAGCTAATATCGAACATCTTATCTGTATTTATCAGATAGGTAATTAGGATTGGATGTAATTCTGATGCCTCCATGAAAATATGATAATTTACTCTCTCTCATCTCGTTTTGTTTTGAAACTTCCACATTGCTTCCAAAATTCTTTCTACAAATACTTGAGTTCACTTCTTGTCTCGACTTACAAATTAAAAAGGCTATTAGTCCTAACAAAGAGATCTACATGCATGAAAATTTAACAGAAATTCAAGTCCTACACTAGCTACTCCCTACTTGTTAGAAGCTACAAAAACAATGGCTTCTAATTTATGTAAATTGGACCAAGTATAATACTTTGGTTGTAGAATAACTAGAGGGTGTATCACAAGGACAAAGATGAAGTATCCCAAAGCATATTTGGCTTCCATGCATCGCCAATATTTAACGGTATATTGAATGGAAACCCAATGGATCGCACTGTCTCCAATTGTTGATCGCCAACACGAGGCACATAATTAGGAATCTTTACTAATACATTATCATCGTGGTTGCCAAAGGTACCTTGCATGCTGTCACGTAGTAATGGTATTTGGTAGCCGTTACTATGCTCTTGTAACCCACCAAAGTTTGTAGTTATTCCCTCAGAGGTCTTACTAAAATCTCCAAGCATAGAAGATGATGTGCTCAATAGCAATAAAGAAGCATCCACTAAAGATTTAGCACTTGTTGAAGTTTCAAGAGGAGATGAGAATATTACGCCACTGCTAAGGTCTCCATTTGAAATGGGTAACCGATCTAAGGGTTTGTAAAGCATTAATGGATTAATAATTGGTTTGTTATAAGAGGCTACAACATCTAAAGGACAAGGAGTACTAGTAGTAGTAGTAGTGGTTGAGTGTTGTTTTTCATTGTGATTAAAAGTACAAAACTGGCTGGCTAAGCTAGTTTTCTTTGCCAATGGCATTTTTGGTGGACAAAATTGGTTGATGTCTCTATCAGTGGTTAGCATATGAGCAGAAGTGGTGGTTTCAGGCAAGGGTGGGACCCAAGAGTGAGAGATAGCTCTTTGAGCTGTAGCATTGGTTTTCTTGAAAATCCTGCAGATTGCCCAAGATTCCTGCTCAAAAACAAGCTATTGTTAGCAATAGCAAGTCAAATAAAGATACTTGCAACCTGAAAAATGATTGTCTCATGCCATTTTTTGTTACATCATCTATACATCCCATGTAAAATGGGTTATTATATTGGTAGGTTTTCTCTTTCATTTTATTTTTAATATATATATTTTTTATCTCTTCATTTCATTTTTTTATCAAAATGTTTGTCTACCTTTATCAGTTTCCCTTTTTTCGATCTCTCTCTATTTCTTCTACTTATAGTCTTATACACTCCATAATTGAAGTGTCCTTTCTCCATGTAAAAAATCCAAGCTCAACTATCATAGATGGGAAAATGAATGCAAAATTGTTATAGACATATACTTCTACTTCTTATTTTGTTTTCTTTCTTCTTTTTTATTATACTATTTATCATATTTATCTTTTCTTCTGTTTATTTATTTATTTCTATTTTCCATCTTTCCACTCCCATTCACTCCAAAATGAGATGCAACTTTAGAAGTTTACATGACTATAAGGAGGTTCTTTTTCAATACCTATAGCATTTGAAATTTAAGTTGGGGGAGCAAAATATTACTTTGAGAAGTTTTACTCACGTTAGCAGGAATGGTCTTGTCTATGTACTTCTTGGGGGATGAGGAAGAGTGAGGGAGAGAAGGTAGTCTAAACTCATGCATCATCCAATCAGTTTTGATCCCTTTGGCAGCTCTACCTTTGTAGAACACTAGAGATTTCTTGAGGCCAATACATTTAGAACCCTCCGAGGAATAGATAGGGCGATCAGTCCCTGTAGCTTTCCAGAACCCAGCTCTTGTTACCCTATTAGGCCTTGCACTGTTCCTGTATTTTCTGTCTCTGGGGCAGTAGAAATACCACTCTTTCTCCCCAGTAGTGGCCAACTCTACACATCATAAGCATATAAAAAAGGACTAGTTTGTTAGATGCACTAAGTACCAATAAGATACTATAATTTATAAGTAAATAGGTTATGTACTGATAACACGGTGATTTAATCATAAATCATTATATATAATAGGTTTATTGATTTTTAGATTAATTTTCTTAAAAATCATGCAAAAAGTGACTTCTGATTAATTAACAACATAAAACTGATTTTTACATTAAATTCATAGTTGATATATAAATCAAGCAAGTGCGTGTCTCTTACTTGGAAGATCCCAAGGATCATACTTGTAAATATCAAGCTGCTTGATGAGCTCAATAGAGAGAGGCCTCTGCTGAATCTTTCTCTTTAGGTAAAATCCAACAAGCTCCTCATCAGTTGGATGAAACCTGAAACCGGGTAGCATAACCTCATCTAGTTTCTCACCATCATTTCTCTCTTCCATGTGGTAGGCTGTTTTCTTTCTTCTAGAAGCAAAGCTTAATCTTATGTTCAATGTAAGAAAGAGAGAGACTCTTGTTGTGTCTCCACAAGATTTAACCAAAACCAGTGAAAAAAGAAAAAGAAAAACAAGAGAGTGGACGATGGTTTTCAAAGAGATGTGTAGTTTAAAGCTTTGAATTAAAGTAATTAACCCTAAAAGAAATACACTGTGGTGCTGTTTGAAAAGAGTTGAAAAACAAAGAAGAGGAAGGTGTGAATGAAGTTCACTCAATGTGAAGAAGCCATTATATGCTTCCTGAGAAGGGATCTGCCTCCGAAGGTTCAGCCGTCTTTTGTGGTGACGTTTATAGAAGTGTGTGTTTTACGTGGTTTGGTTTGGTTTGGCTCATATATACAGAAGAGGAAGCAAAGGGCAAGGCTCTTAAAAAGAGAACAAGGTACTATACCAAGAAACAAAATCTAAGTCATGAAGATTTTGTGATTTTTATTATGAGAAAGAACCATTTTTTTCTGTGATTTGTTTATTACCCAAAAGGTGGAATCTCAAGAAACCACCAAACTAGCAGCATATGAGGATTACAATTAAATACCCTTTGAACATATTAATCTCATGAAAGTTTTGGCTTATCCGCTACAAGCCAAGACAAAGCAAAGTTCCAAGAAAATGATATATTTTTTGCCTTGTGTTTGAAACTTTTGAAATATCATTTGGAAAGGTGGGTCAGAACCAGATTCCAAAACACTGCTCAAATATAGAATTCAACAGAAAATTCCAGTTAGACCCACTTAGGATTATATTATTGGTTTCAAGGCTCCTCAGAGTCCGAAAATCCCGTTTCTATTCCATTCCCCAGAGCTTCTATTCCACTGGTTTTGTCAGGATGAAAAGGTTTAATACTAAGCATTAATTATTTCGTTAATGTCAAATTGCAGATAACAACAAGCGGACGTGGGATCAAAGTCTAATGTGGTTGAGGGGACCGCTAGCTTTTGCTCAGACAGGGATATTCTATTATTATTCGTAACAAATTTTAATTCTACCTATCAAAGACTACGCATACCTTTTCCTTAGTTACAATGTTGTGTTGATATACTTAAACCCCCAAATGAAAAAGTCACATTTCTATACTCTTTATCTTATTCAGATTTACGATGTTCATGGTGAGTGATTAATACATATACTTCAGTTTATTTTAAAAACATATTTTTTTTATAACTTTTAGTAAAAGATATTTGAGGAAATGACTATTTCTTGATGAATTAATATGTTGATGTTATGCGAGATGAGGCAAGAAGAATATGTAATTGATTTATGACATGTAATTATGTAGATTTTACTCATTGTAAAAGTTTTTGTTACTTTTAGATTTTAAAATTTTCTTAGTTGTTCTTTAATTCTTACCATCAATTCTAGTTAGTTTAGTGTTTGTATGACTAACAAAATGAAGAATATTGATTAAGATAATTACACCATACAATTGACTCAGATTAACTCTTACACAATATGTCACAAGTTCAGTATTTGATGAATTGTGGATCGTTTGACTGACTTAAAACCTCATAAGATTGACTCTGTCTTCATATTTCTCATTAATCATCCTCTACTTTCAAGTGTCAATCATTGGTGATCAACCAACTTCATTAGCAAAACCTTTTATCTTGGATGGATCACGTATAAATGTAGGTGAGTTACATAGCTCTCCTTAGATTTATGGTCAAATTGAGCTAAGGATGAACGTTAACAAAAACTTCAAATTTAGGACGCTTTGTTCTCTCTCTTTGATGTTCTCCAAATAGAACAATAATTAAAATAACAAAGAATATTTTAAATTAGATAATTAAACTATTTGTAAGTATGCAATTCAATTAAATAATGTATTTATTATTTTATATAAATAAGATAATTACATATAATTTATCTTTAATTTTTATTGCTTTTAATATTATTTTTACTTTTCAATTTATTAATTTACTTTTAACATTGTACTTAACTTGGATAAATGATCTAACTAGATGTTATCTATTCTTCCAGACTTACAATCACACTCTCCTTAACTAGATGATCTTAGTCTCATTGGATGCTTGACTTGTGGAGGAATACGTGAATCAATATTGAGAAAGATGCATTATGCTTGCTAGATAGAAATCATTACATAATTTAGGAGTATTATAATTTTAACCAATTTTTATATAATACATAATTAAATTTTATTAATTCTTTTTTTATAAATTAAAAAAATACGACTTAAATATTAATTATGACGACAAACACATAGTGATATGAGACTGTATAATAATTTTTCCAAGATAAAGATCCAAGTCCTACTTATGATATATACACTAGTACTATATGCCTACAATGACTGAACCCTGGGGTAGGATGAAGGCATGAAGCAATGAATTAACAAATTTAATCATATTTATAGATACTATAAACATATTTTACTCATACAAATGCAAATATATATAACCAGGGTAGAATAAATAAATATTAGAAACTAATATAATCTGTCAAAATTTAAAATAATTCAATAGACACAAACTAAAGGGATCATTGTATCGTCATCCAAATTCCAAAAGAATATAGGAGTGGGATTTCTCAATTTCTTGCTTTTAGTGGGAATCAAATACATACAAGGTTTCAACAATGGAACTCAAAAGTGGTTTAAAATTCCTTCAATGTTCCCCACTTTCTGTTATTCACCTATATAGATTTTCTCAATATTTTTGGCTATTATAACATAGCCAAAATATGTCTACTAGTTGGATTGCAAGTGCCGTACCACTAATTAATGTGAAGAACACTGAGTCAAATGACAAACTTGGGACTCCAAATTCAGTGAAGCTCCCAAAAATTTAGCCCACCTTTGCCTGTTTATTGACCTAGGGTTTGTTTCCCAAGCGTGTAACCAAAGTTTACCCTCCAAATCCAATTATTTATATACTATACATTCCGTCCAAAAACCATTGCACTTTAAAAATTTTTCACACAAATTAATAAAAATAAATATTTCAAAAAATAATATTTATTAAAAGATAATTTTATTAAAATATTTTTATTATCTTTTTTAATTTTAATAAATATATTATTAAATATTTCACTATAAAAACATTTATTAAAAGATAAAATTAAAATAAATAATTTAATATCTTATTAAAAAGTGATAACATCAATTATTTTAAGATGTTTTTGTAAATAAAGTTCCAAATTCCAATTAGTAAATTTTCATGAATAGCAGCACCCAATTAATTAAGGCCATCATATAGTTGCTCCATGGTAGCAACTTGTGGTCTCTCTTAATAGGAAAGTTTTATATTGCCATGACAGTCACGGTTGCAATTTCTCGTGACCATTATGCTGTATTAAAAAAATTATGAGCAAATGGCTAATGCGACCTCCAATTGCAACTGTAATGTATGGGAAGTTCAAAATTTTTGGAATTAAGACTCTAATTATGGTTATGGAATAATTTTTAAACCTTACTTAAAAATGGTTATAAAAAATGAATGTGCATTAAATAAATAAAATTGTTAATGGTGTTTTCTGTTTCGGTAAAATTTCCTTTTTTTATTTTATTTTTGTCCCTAACTTATTAAATTCTTACTTTTCGCCGCAGCAATTTTTAAATATCCAAAGTTTCCTTCGACGATGTAACTTTGTTATGTTAATGTACAGTTTATGATCTGTCTAATAAGGGAAATAAATTCATGTGCTCTCTAACTAGCTAGGACGTCTATCAGAAAGATCATCAAGTAACTGTACAGTAATTTATCAAAGTTAGATTAAGGGACAAAAGTTTAGGTTTTTAAAAAAAATTAAGGACAAAAAGTGAGGGTTTTAAAAATTAAGAAAAAAAAAATCAATAATTGCCAATTTTGTAGAGACCCACTAACCCATAAATTAATATTTTTTCTTCATTAATTATTCAATGAAAGGATATTTTTGTATTTCTTAAATTCTAAAATCAATACTTAAATTTCACTAATCAACATTAAATATGATAAAATAATACAAATAAAAATAATTTGATCTTGTGTTAGAAAATCATTTTTTATAATTTATAAATAAAAAATGTTTAAATGCACGTGCTTTTATATTTTAAAGTATATTTCAATATAAATGAATAGTCTTTTATCCATTAAATAGTTTTTTAATTGTTTTTTAATATACATGTAATACTAGTTGATATTTTTTATTAACTACATTTATAATAGATTTAATTAAGGTTTTTATCTTATAAAAAATCACAATTTTTATTTTTATTTTAAATGAATCTTTCATAAAACATTTTTTTGTCACTAGATGATTTTCTCTATTTATTTTTTTATTTCATCCCTTTAAATATGATGATTTTCAATTTAGTCTCTTATTTTAAATGGAACAAATGAAAAACACATAGAATATTTAAAAGGATCTAAGACAAAAATTCATAATGAAAAAATATTATATAAAAGACATACTAATAAATAATTAAAAACAAAAAGATTAAATAAAAAATATATATAATATACTCATATTTCATTAAGATGTAGATTCGAATTCTATTATTAATGTGATGACTTTGTTGATGAATAATTTATAAATACATATGTAAATATTTTTTTGAATCTTAAAATATATTTTAGTTCAAGTGAATCCTCACAATTTAATTTATCTAAACTTTTTATGTAAAAAAAAAAAACAAAAAGTATGATTTTTTTTAATGAAACAAAAACTTAATTAATCCTTTACAATGTTACAACAAAGGTGAATGCGATCTTGTTATAAAATTTACCCTCATGATCTAAATGTAGAAGAAAAGAATAGTAGTTTAAATCATATATTTGTCTCTAATTGTGATGCAAGATACATCTACTAGGCCGATGTAATGATAGGAGTTGGAGTAGACTTATGAGGATTTAGATTGAATTCTCATTCTCATAATTATATATAAAAAAAAAATATGATGCAAGATACGAGGGAAAGCATTACTTACAAAGGAAGTATTTTAAAAAATAAATAAACATTACTTTCCATTTTTTTCTAGATAATTAGTACATTATATTGATTAGAATATTGACAATAAATTTCTTTTATTAAAGATCATATTAACAATACTTTAGAACTCACAATAATGTACATTAATAGTATTTTCTAATAAAAATTATTATTAATTTCTTAATCAATATTTTAAGAATATTTAATAACATTTATCTTTTCTTTTAACTATTACTTGAAGAAAAATTATATTTTATTTATTTTTCATTTAAGATTTTAAAATATTATTAATTATTATTTTCTCAATTATATGATAATTAAAAAAGAAAGAAAATTTTATTAAAAATAGAAAAGAAAGAGAAATAATAAATATGAAAATGATTAAATGTATTTTTATTTCTAAGATAATCTTATTTTAATTTTCATTCCTCTAAAATTTGAAACCTTTATTGTTTGCTCATGTAAAATAAGTGTTTGGTTATCTTAAAAAAAATGTTTAGTTTTGATTCTTGTAAAATAAAAATGGTTTTCATCCTTTCAAAGTTTGAAATCATTATTTATAATCTCAAACATTGATTTTGTGAGAAACAAATAACATTTATTTTAGGTTTCAAAAATTTTAAAATCATGTATTGACATGACACTACATATGAATTATTAAGTATCACCAAAAATGGTTATATTCAATGGTGTTGATAAAATTTAATTAAATTTATGAATCAATATAATTAAAATTCTATAGATT
>JAMLFT010006934.1:0-15389 GCA_026544285.1 Pachyrhizus erosus
ACATATTTTAAGATTTTTATAGTTAAATAAACAAATGTATGTAAAAATTTACAAATACAATAAATTTGTATTAAAAGCTTGTCAAAAGTATAATCTTAACTTTGTATTTGTGTTTTTATTGAATATATGTTATTAAATCCATGGCTAAGACTATGGTGAATCTTGTTTACTATTTTTCCAACTAAAAAAAACTTATTTTTAATTATTTTAAAAATTAATTTTAATTAAATTTTTAGTGAGCATTCATGCAAAGTGAATTTGTTGTTATCCCTTTTTGCATGTTTATATACCTATGTGAGAGTCTGAGAGGTAAATTAACATTTTTATTGTAGGAATTGAAGTTGAGACTTAAGTCATGCCAATTTCTTTAATTAGGTCTCTTAAGAATTTAAGGACTTGTAAAATAATTTATTTAACTCAATATAAATCCAATTATTACAAAAGTAGGAGTTTGTTTAATTAAGTATACTTTTATATTCTAAGAGAGAAATTATGATACGAATCGAGTTAAAGATCGTCATGAAAATAAATAAAATGATAGAAATAAGAATTTAACCTTAACTACAACCTGCTGACAGAATCAAAGTTATCAAAGAAGCGTGATTCTAATCACGACCTGTTAGTACAACTAACACTATAAAGTTCTTTAACCCAAGAACAAAATGAAAAACTCTCAAAAAAGAGAAAAATACTTAATTCATTTAAACTTGAGTTCTTCCTTTACATAAGCTCCAATTTGACAAATAAATAACAAGAAAAATTCTAAATAAATTTAAACTAAACATAAGATAATGCAAAATAAATCCTAAACAAATCATAATCTTATCTAAAAGATAAAATAAAATTATGATCCTATTAAAATAAATAAATATTAAGATATGATAAAAATATATCCTAATAATAAAAGCTAAATATCTTTTTCAATTTCATCAATATGTAGAAAAGTGATTAATTTTTATGTAGCGTTTAATCTACTTTGTTCTGAACATTTTTTGACCTCTATAATTAGGTTTTGCAAATCTTGTGTTATCATCTTGGTCTTGCACTTAGTTATGAGACATTCAATTTCACACAATATCTTTTTGTAGACTTGTTGGGTCTCCTTCATCATTCTCTTTCTCTTTGAAAGGATTCATTATCGAATCAAGTTCATCATCCACATCAAATAAAGTGAGATCAGTCACATTAAAATGTCTATCATTTTCTAGTATAACACTTTTATCATTTCATATTGGATGGAGTAATTGATCTCTTCACCAATTTTTCCCTTTAACAGCCCTTGAATCATACATATACTTCTTCAATTGTAGATAAAGATTGAAAAGAAAACAAAATATATGTGCTTTTATATTACTTTTCATCACATGGATATATTAGAATAATAATAACTTTTAATCGCAACAATCCTTATATTACCATGAAAGTAAAAAAAAGATTATTGTAGAAAATAAAAACAACAAAGTAAAAAAAATGCTTAAATCTAGTCAATTTAAATCTCATTTATATACATGTTTTAAATAAAATAGACTATATTTAAAAATTGTTTTCATTTCTAAATGATGCATTTTTAATTAAATTTAATCAAACAACAAAATATATGTACCAAAAAACTTTTTCTGTATCAAAAACAATACCAAAGAACTAAAGGAGTAAAAGAAACATACAAACCACATACAAAAACTACATTACCAATTGTAAACAAAACATATAAATTTAAAAATGGTTTAAGAAAAGTATTCGAATTGTGGGAGTGTACAACAAAATTTGAAAAGAAAACACAAAAATAAGAAGAAAAGTAGAGAATAAAATGACCCATTCCTTACATTTTATTTCTTATTTCTTATTTCTTTATTTTGTGACAATTTTACATGATCAAAAAATTAATAATGATTAAAATGTACAAAAAAATATTTATATAAATATTAAAATGTAAAATTTTTAATTATGAAGGCCAAAACAAAAATTTAACATAAATATAACGACCAAATAATTAATTAAACATAATTTTAAAGATATTCATTGTGCCAGTTTGAACAGCTAGTAAATTTAACATATTGGTTTTGACTGATGTATTCGGTTGCTTCCTTCATTTAATTTCATGTTATGACCCAGTTGATTTTAAATATTTATTATCAAATTTTCAAAATAAAAAAAAAAACACAAAAATAATATCACTTCTTGCACTTAAATCTATACTATATACAAATAAAAAAGTTTTTAAAAAAGAAAACATACATGTAACATTCTCATGAGTTCTACAAAATGAATTGATTTGAAATATAAAGGGTTTAAGTTGATTTGTTCTGATTTCTTATCTAGTATTTTTCATTTAATTTAGATTGATTAGTTTTAGGAGCCCTTAAAAAAAGTGATTTAGACATGTACTTTTGTTCATGGAACTCCTAAAAAATAAACGCATGCTAAGCAGCACTAAGATTTATTCCTTAGTTTAAAGAAAAGCACATTCAACGGAAGTTGCACAGTTGGGTTCCAAGTGGTAATCTGGTATAGAAGATGGTTATGGAACTGTTTACTGTTTCATGCTTCTTGTTAACTACCCCCATCCCGTTTTTTCTTTTCGGGGTACTTTTCTCCTGATTAATTCGCATAATGTCCATGAAAGAGTTGATATATTGTAAGGATGCAACTGAACGAACTTAAGTTTAACTTTGAAAGGTTCATGACTGGTGGATTCAAATTATTAAAAGATTGATCTTGGCCTTTGTTTTTGTTTTAGCTGCACAGTGCACGTACACCTGAGCCATTTTGATTAAATTTCTTAACTCAAGACAGCTGTCAACGTAGTGTTTTACCAGTATGTATCATAATTCTGAAGTCTTAACATTCATAATTACCAGCATGTACCAACTTAGTGCTTTAGCATTCAACCACTTAGCATTGTTCCTTATTCAAGTTGTTCTTTCTTATTACTTGTCTTGCAAAAAAATCTTATGCTTAGTTTTTTATATTTCTAGCTGATCAGAATTTTGTTGGTACTCGTCAGGTTGAAGGGAGTGATATTACTCTTGTCAGGCAGCAGGGAGTGAAGCCGACGTAAGATTTTTTAGGATTAACAGTTCCCCTTCTGTTTATAGACTAACGATAATTATGTAAATGTATAGGCAAGGTTCATTGAATTCTTAAATGCGCCAAAATCTCATCAATAATAACTGATTCAATATGCATACAGTGCTTTATGATTTAACTGGAGTTCGACTCCTGACTAATTTAACTGTTATTGAATCTGACTAGCATTCAGATTTAGCAGATGTAAGCAAACCATGCAGATATCATCATATCATAAGTGTAGTAGAATGGAAATTAGATGATTTGGGTTTCAACTATTTTATTTTAATTTCAGATTTGAATGTGTTGTTGACTCTACTTTTGTTAACAAAGAATACTCATTCCAAGGAAGATGCATTTTTTTTCCTTTTCTATTTATTATTATTACAACGTGAATTGGATTACTGTCATTTTTCAGAACCCTCCCAAATTTTAAGAAAATGCAAGATTTTTATTTCCTACAACGGGACCATTCTTTTCCAATGACAGCTGTTGCAGAGAAGTTTACAAAAGAAAGTACTAGTGATTGAGTTGTGGCGTAACTGAGCTTGATGTAGTGTTCAGCATTATCTTCTATTCCTTTTCCTTCCTCATGTGAGTGGTGACAATGATATTTCATAGCGTGGAAGGAGAGACTAACTTTTAGGCAATTTTAGACTTGGCTAGTTGGCTGAGACATTGAGTCATTGGGTTAGTGGTACTACGCATGAGTTATTAGTTAAACCATATAAAGACTACTTTAGAATATAGTAGATAAGTTCAATAAAAGAACTAAACATTATCTCTGAATTTTGAAGCATAATCTTCTAAACGTACTTGAATGAGAAAATTTTCAGATTTTCATTCATGCATTATACTTACTACAATCCTTAAAAACTTTCAAGATAAATTGTTCACGTCTTCAAAAGACAAGTAAAACGTTCACCTGCCACTAAAGGACTAAATGACATGTCTTTTACTAGAAAAGGTACATGATTCATTTCGAAATTCCTTTAATGGTAGAAAAATAGTCACCTTGGATGGAAAAGAATAATTTAGACATTGAAACTATAATTTAGCTATGATCCAAGTTGATCAAGACAAAACAGTTTATAAGGCCAAAATGTCCTTAGGTAAAAATCATTTGAGCAAATATAATATCAACACTGGTACAAGTAAACAAATACTTAGCATAACAAGCAAATAGTCCTTTTGGTAGGTTAACTATTTCTTTACTTAGCCAAATGTCCATAGGCAAGATATTGCATGTTTTTAGCTCAATTAATTTAGCTATGATTTTTGCCTATGATACAAGCAAAATTTTGAAGTTCAAATATTCAATTATTGATGGCTAGTGGACACAAAATATATAAAAAATAAAAATAAAATACTTATGCCAAATATATATTATACATGAATTAAAGTGTACAACCTTTTTGATTTTTTTTTTCAAAAAAATCATATTATTAAGTTTGTATAAGAACAACAATACAACCTCTAACGATAAAATAGTTAGACCTAACAACATGCAATATCTTGTAAATACAATGACCATGGTGTTGATCCAAACTCTATTCAAACAATAAATATAAAATATAGGAATACATCAGGATGGTGCAATCAGGGGCATTTTCCCCACCCCCTCAAGACCCCTTATATATATATATATATAATATTAATAACAAAATAGAGTATTGAATTGATGTTTGTTTAATTTTCTTCTAGTAATGTATTTTATTTATAATTTTTGCATAAAACTAATAATAAATATTTTTTAAACTCATTACTTATTAAAACTTAGATATTGAAATAATTGTGTAAAAAAAATCCCACCTCTTTGATACAATTCTAGTTTTGTCCTTGTCAAATATAAAGTCACTTTGGTTCTTTAATTTTTCTCCAAAAAATCCAGTAGAGTCTTCTCTATTTTGTGATGTTTGCCCACATACCTCAATGTAGGTATGACAAACACAATCAACATCAACTTGATAATCAATTCAATATCTCAATCTAGATTTATCACATGACTTAAGTGAACTATCATTTTTAATGGAGGTTATTAGTGATTGGGCCCCTTCCACATTGAATTCTTAGACAAAGATGGGATCTAATTGGTAGATTGGGATACCTAGCGAGTTCAATAGAGGATAGTTACTTATGCACTCCTTCTTTGCTTGGTATACCCCATAATTAAAAATTGAGATCCAAATGGACATAAATACCCTTATTTCCCATATCCACACATTTGAAAAAAGTGAAAATTTTTAACTATATTATAGAATGAGCAATCCATAAAATATATATATTATGGATTACTCAATTTGTAAAACATTTATATTATGAATTGAGTAATTTGTAATGTATATGTTTTACAAATTGCTCAATTCATAATTGGAAGTCAACATTCAAATGAAAAAGTAAGGAGAGTAAATAAGGGTAGTCTCAGGATATATAAAATTAAGGGATGCACCTAGCAAAAAACTAGGGTGTGTTAAGTAATTGCCTTGGTAGAGGGGTGTTGTGACCATTACCTTTCAACCCACTATATTCCAATATTTTTAATCATGTTGGACATGACTTTAGAGTTTTGGCTTCTAATAAAGGATATGTTGTAAGCCCATATTCACACTTTGAGAGCTATTGGACATCATGGGGACTATAGAAGGAATTAGTAAATGACTTTCTCCATTTAAAATATTAATTAATAAGGAATTGTCCTAGTGTTAAGGAGTATAAGAAAATTTTAAAGAAAAGAAAATATTTTTTGTTGTTTTTCATAGAGCCTTTTTTACTAAAGGAAAGAAAAATCAAAAGAAGATCGTCTAAGAGAAAAGGAAAACTTGAAAGATGAAGATTTAAAAAATTCAAAGAAATGATGAAGTTAAGATCAATGTGCAAAAATGTCAAGAAAATTGAAGGAACAAAACAAGGCTTACATCAAAGACTACTAGCAAAGCTAGGATTCAAATTTTCAAATATTTCGAGACATTTACCAAAAGTCAGATAGTTTTTCTATTCTAATACATGTGTTAAGCCCTTATATATTTGACCATTGGGTTGAAAATCCTATAAATAGGCTAGTCAAAGTTCTCTCAAAACACGATTCAAACTACCATAAAAATTTAATATCAACCAAAAACATCGAAGATCAAGAAGACATTGGTGTATTTGCAAACAATATGTACATTCTAAATTCATCTTTTGAGAACAATTTAATTTTGTTTTCTTCATTGTCAAATTTTTTGGTTTACGTTTACTTCTTCCTTAGATTCTTTTCTAAACTTTTACTCTTTTCAATTTCCATTTCTTCTTTAAACCTTTACTTTCTCCATTCATCATTTTTTCTCGAAACTCTTTTAGAATTTTATAGGTTGTTATTTAATTCGTTGTCATTTTGATTAAATTAGAAAAACCTTACATTTAAAGATATTTGATCAATCACTCAAATTGCAAAACAAACTCCAGTTGAAAGTATTCAACATTACTAGTTTAAAGAAAAAGAACTCACAAACAACAATTTTAAGTCTCATTTTAAACATTTATTTGTTTGTGATTTAAAATCAATTTGTGGTAAATTTTACTCTCTTAAAATACATTTTCCAAAATTCACACAAACAATTAGGATGAGGTATAGATGGACTCGTTATACTAGGATGATTTACCTACTATAGTTAATTGACACCTAATTAGTTTGTCTCACAACATTACTCTAAGATAGCCTACAAGAACATGTTTGTTGTGATCCTTATTTGACCATTACTCCATTTAGCACTAATATACCACCCCAAATGTTTCATTCTTGATGAATTAGTTATTAAAGAGCCATTATTGCACCTATCTTGATTACCTCTCAAGTCCATCTCCATTTGATTCCTACTTAGGATTATGAGAATTTTCACTTGACTAAAACCCAATGTTGAATTATCCATGTTAAATGGCACTAGTGTCATGCACCTTATGCTCATCAATTCCTTAATTGCCAATTACATTTCTATATTTCTTCTTTCTCCCTCATTTAATACCTTCTTAATTAATATTGCATCCCCTTGACAAATTCGTAATGTGTTAACTAGTCATTCTTTCTTTGCCATTTAAATCATCATCCATACCCTATAAATCCTAGCAATTTCTCTATAACATAATCTCTAAATAATCATAATTAATGGCCTTATTTAAAGCTATAACTTTTTAATTTAAGTTTTTCATTGTAAAAAATGTATTTCACCTCATACTAACCTAGTAGAACCTGTCAAAATAGGTTTCTAAAGATGATGAAGATAAGTATTGGAATATCACTATTTTTTAAACTTCATCGACCAAATTGCAAACACTAAATCATTAATTTTTTTTTTTTACCAAATTCACATTTCCTAAGAATTCATTTGTGTAAGAATTCTTGCAACATCTAAATTGTTCATATTTATGGTATTAGCATCCATTGAGATATATCTTTCCAAATTATCCATAATTAACTAAAAGAAATCATTTTTCCACATACGTAATGCCATTCTTTGACATCAAATCCAAATATACCTTTCCTTTATTACTTTTATAGGTGACCACTTAAATATTTGATAAAATTATGCATAATAAATATCGTTAGTCCCATTCACCAATTCACTTATGTTTTCTCTCTCCATAAGTTTGATTAACCATATGTCACTATTTATTGGAGTCACAGTTATAGAATTTAATCCTTCCTTTGTTTATCTATCTTGCAACCTGTAAACTATTTCTAAAGGAGGAACTCTTCCAACATAACAACTATCTAACCACTCTTCTTTCTTTTTCACCATGAAAGCCATCTTCTACCACTCATTTTCTAAATTGTTCTCCATTTGTGTGACATTTTTTGACCTCTACACCATTTTTGTTCTACCACCATTACATCAATATAGGAAAACCATCACGTACTAATGTTATTGATGCTTTGTTAACCATTTGTGATTTGTCTATCTTTAATGCCTTTATGACCTCTAAGTCATAGTTGGATCTTGACAAATTACCGTTTAATTTGTATGTTTCTATCCACACCTTATCCAATAGTATTGCAACCTCCTTTAAATCTATTTATGCTAAGTATCATACAAAACCAAATTGTTTCCTTTCTTTATTTCGCTTTAGTGGTAGAGTTGGATACGTGGACCAAGGCCTATGGGCTACTTATTTAACCTGCAGCCTATATGGACCATGAGCCTAAAAAATTGGCCCATTTAAGATTATAAGCTTTTAAGACTAGTCCATTTAGCTCATAGTTTAAATAAATTTACTTGAAGGCTAATAGGCCTACCTAGAGAATTTTCAATCATATATTTTTGTTTAAAAACAACTAATGTTTATCTCTTTCTCAAGTAGTTTAATACAAATGTTATAATTTATGATAACAAAAACAATAAAATATTGAGCATTTAGGCTGTGATTTTTGTAAATCTTTAAGGCAATAATTTTGAAATTGATGATTGTTCTAAATCTTACATAATAATTTAAAATAGAAGTATATGTCTAATTTAAATTTGATTATTCTAATAAAAGTCATGGATTGTATTTTGTATGTATAAAATATTGCATAATAATTTAATCTGATTTAGTCATAATATAAATATATCTTGAAACTACAATTTATTTATTTAATTTTGTTTTAGTTTTGTGAGTCGTGAGCTGACCTGTTAACTTATAAGTTACACAAAGTGGACATAAGTTGGTTAAAATTTGATTCATTTTTTTGTAGGCTTATAAGGGCAAGCCATTTATATTGCAAGCCTAAATTGAATCAAACAAGTAATGAATCAAAATTGAGTTGCACTAAAAGAAGCGAACTGAACTACACTACAAAATTTGAATTGAATTGGTCTTCAATTTAGTTTTTAAAAATCAAACCATACCTAAATTGAATTACTTAACTTGAACTGAATTGTAACTTATGAGATTTAAAAATATGAAAAATATGCTTCAAAATAAGATGCTTATTGAGAATAGTTCAAATCATTAGGTCAATTCAAAATCAGTTAAAGCAATTCAAAAGCAGTTTCAAGTAGTTTAGAGAAGTTCAATTTGGTTCAATTTAGTTTAGTTCCCTCAAAATCTTACATAGTTCATTCCAATTTGTCGAATTGTTATATAGTTTAGTTCAATTCAGTTTGGTCAAACTTCTAGTTCATTACCCTTAGGTGGGCCTAAACCGATTGGTTGATCCGTATACCTATCTCTATTTAGTAGGATGAACACATCCTTTATTTTTCCCCAATTTTAAAATATTTTCCTCATCGATTTAAATCAAGAAAATTTGTGAGAAATATATTACTATTTGTATCTCACTTTTACTTCGGTCCTTTCTTTCATGCTTAGTCTTGCATCCTGTTAATCTTAATCTTATCACTTTTCATCTTCCCAGTTTCAATGTTACTCACCACTTTATTTTCACCATGTTTTTCTATTTAACTTTCTCTTTCATCTCTCTAAATTATACTTACAACTTAATATGTACATAAGAGAAAATAATGGTTAGATGCACAAATTTTAAAATGTCACAACAAAAGTATAAATCTAGGAACATTAAAGTGTTGAGTCATCATACTTACAAACCTAATGAACTAATTGAAAAGAAATATAATTCTATGATTTTTATTTATATTTGTTTTGTATACAAGGTATTGTTCTTCTAACATTTTACTCCCACAAATCAGGCACTAAATTAAGGAAGTTTTAATTATGCAATATTTTGTACAACTATACAAATCTTTAATTTGGCTAATAAGATATATTTTAATCTCAACACTTCCACTCAAGTTGGTAAATAAATGTCATACATTCCCAACTTATTTAACAATCTTTCAAAAATCTAACTTGTTACAACCTTGGTAAGAATATCTGCTAGCTGATCTTTAGATTGAATATTTAGCAATTCTAGAACACTTTCATTAAGTTTTTCCTTGATGAAAAATCTATCAACCTCCACATGTTTCATATGATAAGTTGGAAAGAATTGTGAGTAATGTCATGCACAACTTTGAGTTCAACTTCTACTTTGGATCGAGCTACAACACTTTACTTCTTGCTTCTCCATGTGACAAAACTACTTCCTACAAATATAAAATATCCAGAGGTTGATCTATTATCATCAAGAGAACCTGCCCAATCTACATCAATATAAATCATCATATCTTCATAGTTGGAGTCCTTCTTGAACAAAATTCCCTTTCCAAGAACAATATTTATGTATGTTAAGATTTGTGTGACAACATCCATGTGTTTCGTACTTGGATTGTTCATGAACTAACTAACCACACTAAGAGCATAAGCAAAATCTAACATGGTGTGTGCAAGATACATCAATCTGCCTACAACTCTTTGATATCTTCCCTTATTAGCTGGAGTTTGATCTTCTTCAATACACAAACTTCAATCGCCCTTCAGTCGGAGAATTTGCTAGTTTGCATAATGTCATCCCAGTTTCTTTCAACAAATCTAATACGTACTTTCGTTGAGACTAAAAAATATCTGACTTTGGTCTTGAGACCTCAATTCAAAGAAAATATTTCAACGGACCAAGATCCTTCATCTCAAATTCCTTTGCCATATACTCTGTCAATGTCTTGTGTTCCTCTAGATCATCTTCCGTGACTATCCTTTCATCAACAAAAACAATAAGAATTGTAATCTTTTCCCCCTTTCTCTTTAGAAATAAGGTATGATCTTGATTGCTTTGTCGATATTCAGAAGCAATCATTGACTTAGTGAGTCTACCAAACCATGCTTGGGTTGATTGCTTTAGTCTGTATAATGACTTCTACAACTTGCATACCATCTTGCTATGAGTATCGGGGATCGTGCATCCTTCTAGTAGCTCCAACATAAACTTCTTCAAACAATTCTCATGTAAGATGACATGTTTTTACGTCAAATTGTTATAACGACCAATCAAGATTTACAATTAAAGATAACAATACTCGAACGATACTAACTTTGGCTACATGAGCAAACATTTTAGTATAATGTATTCCATATGCTTGTGTATACCTCTTTGCCACCAATCTAGCTTTTAATCTCTCAACTGTACTATTTGCATTAAATTTCACTATATACACCCATCAACATCCTACTAGTTTCTTTCCAACAAGACAATTCACCAATTCTCATGGTTCATTTATTTGCAAGGGTCTCATCTCCTCATTCATAACATTCTTCTACCTCGAGTCAGTTAAAACTTCCTGCACACTATTAGGAATAAATACACTACATAATTGACTCATAAATATGCTATTTGAGCTAGACAAATTCTGGTTAGAAATATAACTACTCATAGGGTATCTAGTCTTACTAGTGAGGTCAAGATCATAAGTAGACTTACGGATACCTCTAATGACATGATCTAGTAAAATTCTTCTAACTATATTAGGTTCTTGAGGGGATGGTTGGTGTGGTATATTGTCAACATCAACCGACAAATATTCAATCTTGACATGCTCAAATCCTTCATTATGTACTTCTTCCTTATGTTATTGTTGACCATTAGATTACTACACACTCTCATCATCACTTGGTACAACATTGTCACTTCCTTTCTCCAATTTGACCTTAGCATCAATTCTTGAGGGACCAAAGTTTGAATTTCATCATAATTCTCCCCTAAAATTTTAGACTTAGGAGAAAAATACATCAATACCTCATGAAAGACTACATTTATAGTGGTAAACATTTGCTTGGTTTGTGGATGGTAGCACTGCTGTCCTTTCTTATGAGTAGCATAACCAAGGAACACACACCTTTCAGTTCTAAGAGACAACCTACTTCTTTGATTCTTGTGCAAGTAAACATAAGCAACACGATCAAAAACTTTATGAGTTAATTCAGTAATTCTAGAACTTATTACTACATCCATAAGTGATTGAAGAAGTGTTATGTACTCAAGAGACTTGGGCGATGTTTGGTTGACAATGTATATTGCATATGTGAGAGTTTCTCCCCAATATATTGTTGGCATGTAAGCACCAATCAGTGTAGCTTAGACAACTTCCAATAGGTAACAGTTCTTTCGTTTTGTGAAGTATTTGGGCAGGATCTCTTATGAACAATCCTTTAGCTACTAGAAAATATTGAAGTTCTAATTACATATACTGTCCTTTATTATCACTGCACAACACATAAAATTTGTTTCGTACTAAGTCTCAATCACTTTGCAAAATTTTTTAAATAGTCCTCTGACTTTACTTTTTGACTTCATCATATAAAGTCACATCATTTGAGTACAATCATCAATAAATGTTACAAACCATGTTGATCAACCCAACTTTGTAACCTTAGAAGGACCCTATACATTAGAGTGAATAATCATAAATGATAGAGAATTTTTATTTGAAATAAAGAGAAAAAAGTTATGTAACTTTTTGTAAACTCACTAACATCACAATACAAAGTTGAAGTGTCTATTTGATCAAATACACTCGAAAATAATTTCTATATGTAACCAAAAGATGCATGTCCTAAACGTTTATGTCATAACCAAATATCTTTGTCTTTCCTTACTTCTTAAGACCCTTTTGTCGTTAGCACTTGATCAAGCCTTTCTAAATCTTTTTCTATCAAATCCAGGTAATACAACCTTCCTCATCTAATACCACAACCAATCATCTTCCTCGTTTGGATGTCCTTAAAAACACGAACACAAGAGTCATGCCAAAAAATTATAAGACACAATAGAGTTTTGGTTATTTGAGAGATAAACAATAGGTTATATTTTAGAAAAAGAACAACAAGGACATTATTAAGGTTCAAATTGTTTGAAATAGAGACAGTTCCTTCTCTAGTGATAGTGAATTTACTGTCATTGGTTGTGGAGATACTTTTTCATGAGGAAGGTTTAAGATTTTTATTTTGTCTAGCATCAAAAGTTACATGATTAGAGCATGCATAATCAATTATCCATGTACTATTCAAAACAATAGATGTGCTTATTAAGGCCTTACCATTAGGATCATGACTACTATAGTTATAGCAAGCATCGTGCCTTTGTTAGCTTCTTTCTCATTAATAGTTTTAGCGACAACAATTGAATTTTGTTTTAATTCTTCTTCAATGCCTGGTTGTGATCCTACCACTCAAGGTATCCTATGTTTTCATAGCATCGTTCCTTGGTGTGTCCATCCTTATTACAATGAGTACACTTGTAGTTACCCTTTTTAGAACATTTAGATTGCCTTGCTTGATTCCTTGTTATCATAATCATGACATTTGAATTCATATATTCTGTTTTCAATGTTGTTCATCGAACTATCTTTCGTCGGATCAATGTATAACATTCTTCTAAATCAAATGTCGCTTACTTACACAAGATTTATCTACAAACTTGTTCAAAATCATCAACCAGTCTAGTAAGGAATATTTGTACCCTTAATTTCCCAATTGACTTCTGATATGACTTCACATCATCAAAATCCTTCATGACTACTTTGTCATGATGGTCTAATTCCCTAAAAATCATTAGGGTTCTATTATAATGTTTTGTAGTGAATGCCTTTTGATTTAGAACAAACATCTACAACTCATCACTTCCATCATAAAACACCTTTAACAAACCATTCCAAATATCAAGGGTAGCGGGTAAGCAAAGATACCTTTTCATGATTTTTGGGTTCATGGACATCAATAACCATCTTTTCACCTTTCAATTTTCAACATACCATTTTTCATATCCCTCATCTTTTTATGTTAGAGGGTTCACCTTACCGCAGATGTAGGATAATTTTTCCCTCTATATGATGTGCATCTCCATTAGTTGCGACCATACATCATAGTTGGATTCATTGAGAAAGGTGTTTATGTTGAAGACACCTTCATATTGAACCACCACTGAAATTAGTTTTTCAAGCATCTTCTTTAGCAAAGATTTTCAAGGATTCAGAAGGAAAAAAAAAAAAGGAACTTAAGCTCTTATACCAAATTGAAAAATAATATAGTTCTATGATTTGTATTCATATTTATTTTGTATACAAGATACTATTCTTATAATATTTTACTCCTACAAATTAAATACTAATTTAAGAAAGTCCTAATTAAGAAATATTTTGTACAACTATTCAAATTTTTAATTTGGCTAATCAAATATTTTTATCTCAACAAAATTTAAGTTGTTAAAAGACTTTAAATTTAATAGTAATTTGTGAGTCTATGATTTTCTTTTCCCATGGCAACATTACATGCACTCAGTATATCTTTCCGTAACTAATTTTGTCATTCATTGTATAATAGTAGTTTTGTATTTACTATTTAATCATTGTTATTTGTAATAAATATGAATTTATATTATTTAAATTAAAAAAATATTATTACTATGTGTATATAGATAGATATAGATTAGAAGAATGTGTGTATTGTTAGCAGGAATTTCATTATTATGCAATATTGACATTATTTTTAATATACAAGTATAAGTCTATTAATAAAATTAGTTGTAAGAAAATTTGATTTATAATAAAACATTGGTTTTAAATTTGCAGGATGAAGGGTAGTGCATCGATAATTTGTAGAGGATACTTAAGTAATGTATTGCAATGGATTATCAAGAGATGCTTAGAATACATGGTAAAGACTTGAATTGGTGAATTGTAAGAAATATTTAGGTAATGTATTACATGGGTATAGAATCTATCATCTTATGCAAACTAACCAAATCCTTACAATTATGCCAATTTTAAAAGATTGACGAAAGTAATATATTAACGCGTAAACATATTCTTTTGCAAGTAAAAATTTCTATATTAAAAATAAATAAATAAATAATCAAATCTAGATACACTATTTTCCTATTTTGTCTTTTTCTTTAGTATTACATATTTTTTACTCATTTTCTTTTTAATCATTACCACACACTTATGTGATAGTGATTAAGATAGACCTCATACTAATATAGACATGATAAGGGTGACTTGAATTACATGTAATCAACTCAATATTAATTAATAGAAATTACATAATTCAAAATTATTCACTCTAGGAATTATAACCCAAAAAAAACAATCTTAAATATGAAATACAATTAAATTTTGAGATACTTAAAAAACTTAAATATATTCAAGCAATCTAAAAACTTTTTTTATCGTTAGATAGATTTGTTACTTTTATAACAGTTGTTAAGTATAATTGAATTCAATACTCTTGATTGTATTTAATGGAGAATTAAATAATTGACTTTAATAATTTTTAAATATAATTTTGATAATAAATAATATTTTTCATAATTTTAATATTAAATAGTAATATTTTATTTATTATATAACTTTATTTTAAATTAATAATTAAAGATAAAAATTAAATAATAAATAATTATATATATATATATCTTTATAAAC
>JAMLFT010006935.1:0-15426 GCA_026544285.1 Pachyrhizus erosus
GGAGAAATTATTTTTATTTTTTTATTTTTAAAAAAAGTGCTTTTAGATAAACTTATTTAAATAGGACTTTAGACAATTTTTGAAATTTTATATTTTTTTATTTTAAATTAAAGATAATATCATTTCAAAATAAAATTGAATGTGATTCAAGTAAATTTAATAAGTTATATTTTTCAATTAATAAAACTAAATGTGATTCAACTAAATTGTTACCAAGTGAAGCTACAAATAAATTTATCATAAGATATATCTATGTCTTGTTTTCTAAATATATATATAAAAAGAATAAGAAATTTTGATATGTACAATTTTTTTTTTATCATATTTTATCTTGACTACTTTTCAAATCTCTTTTTATCCCTACAATAACTACTCTTTTCAAAAAATTCTCTCCTTAATTCATCTTGCAAACCACTCGGTATTATTTAACTTATATTATTTTTTAATTTTAATTTTTTAAAATTATAGGAAAACCTCTTTTTCCCTAGTTTAGAGAAAGGGAACACCAAAATATTAATTGGTTACAACTTTTATTTCATATAAAATAAAACAAATCTTTTTGGATCGAAAGGGGGAGAGCGAGTCCCCCTTAATCCAAAGCAGCTCTGCCCTTGCTTGCATTATCAAATAAGTATGAAAAATTATCAACATTTGTAAGTATTTGTGGAAAAAAAAAAAAAAAAAAAACAGTATCGAAGGCTTTCCCTCATTTAAGTTTTTGTTTTGCACATCTATCTATTAAATGGGGGCAAGATAGATATTTGGATACTCTAACGCCTGAGTATATCCCAAATGAAAACTTACTTAAATATTTTTAACTATTTAAATAAAATTTAACACAATCAACTTTTTTATTAATTCTGTTTTTAAATTTTAATAATATTGTTGCATTTTTAATCATCTATTAGATATTTATGAATATTGATAATATCTGTAAATATGTGTTATATTTACATGTGCATTAGAATGATTACCTGTACTGACATAGAACATGCAGCGGTTTTTGTCTACAGGATCGCGGGGCTACTATGCCCCTCCTTTTGTTGTCGTTGCTAAAACAGAACTCTATGGTCAGGCTTATATTTGATTTTGAGCAAATACAGGAAAAAAATGTTATATCTTATTTGTTTCTTTTTTTTCTATGTTTTTGGGGATAAAACATTCTAAATATTTTTATTTTTATTTTTGAAAATTTAACTTAATGATTTTTCAAATAGAATCAAAATATTAGTTTAGCGAAAGAAAGGGCTATCCATTGCTCATGGTCATGGACTAGGGTCCAGGACCAATTTTTGATTTGTTCAATTTTTGGATGGGTCCTACTATTGGCACCCTATATTACTATTCAAACCCCCCAACACATTAAAAAGACAAACATATCCTTTTTGTATTTAGTTAAAATTATTTTGACAAACACATGTTTCTGTTGATTAAAATTAACACAACAAAAACTTGTATTTGTTAGTTAAAAAATTAACACAACAAAAAATTATTTTCATTTTATTAAAAAAATTAACACAAAGAAAATTTATTTCTGTCGAACGTATTTTTATAAAACAAAAAATAAAAGCAAGAAGTTGGGCAACGGGTAGATAGCAATGAGGAGAGATGCCAATAATGATTCCTTTTTATATTTAGAGATAGGTTTAGATACAAAAGTTTAATGATTCTAACACTTCGATTGAAACCTATCATGCCTTAACTTTATTAAGTCAAATTGGAATTTTGATTATGCAAGAAAAAAAATGAGTAAGAGTGAGGTGATAATAATAATAATAATAATGAAGGTTTATTATTATCTTTAGTCTTTATTATAATGTCCAGATTAAAATTATAATTTAATCTTTTTTATAAGATCCAATTTAATTTGTCTTATGTATTAATTATTTTTTCACAAAAATACCTTTCATTAGAATCAATTTTAGAATAATGTGATACTAAGAGAAAGATGCATCATTAATGTTTGTTAGTTTTGTTCAATAGATAATTTTTAAAAAATATTAATTTAAGACAAATTTAATATCTTTAACTAAATTAATTAATCTTGATGAATTAATTAATTGGACCTTATAATAAAGATCAATGGTGATATCTTTTTTGTATTCAAAATTTTTGACATTTTTGTTTTTAGTCTCTTGTATAAATTTTGAATAATCAAAGTCCTTGAACATTCTCTACAATACCACTTAATTTTAGTTTTTGCATTCAACTAGTAACATTAACTGATAATATAACAACAATGTTGACAACTTAGTAATTTGTCATGTTATGAAGAAGTCTAATAAAATAGTTCTCTTGTATAAATTTTGAATAATCAAAGTCCTTGAACATTCTCTACAGTACCACTTAATTTTAGTTTTTACATTCAACTAGTAACATTAACTGATAATATAACAACAATGTTGACAACTTAGTAATTTGTCATGTTATGAAGAAGTCTAATAAAATAGTTGCAAATGATTTTTTTTAGATAAAATATATTTATAATATCTCATCAACTAATTTGATATCATCAACTAATCTAAACTAGTAAGGAATTAGAAACATAGTGTACTAAAAAAATTTACATGTGATTATCTCATCAAACTTCTTGATAATTTGACAAGTGATTAGGCATCTAATGTTGTTGTTATGTCAATAATTAAAGCGAATAAAAGGTTGAACACATAAAATAAAATAAAATAAGTCTTTTTTTTTTACAAAAATTGTTCACATAAATGGAAAGTCAAGATGGAAGAGACTTTTAATTTATTATGTGGAATTGTGTTATCTTAATTTCTAATCGATCAGTAGCTTAAACTCATATTCTCATCTTCCTTAATCATGTCTCCATCACAACCAATAAAAAAGGTTTAAAAATAATGACAATTATTTACTGACATTTTTTTATAACCTTAACATGTATAAGGTTGGGTTTCCCATGATTTGATGATTAAAAGTAAACGGTTGAAAAGTAATGTAGAAATGGAGAATTAGTCAAATTGAATTTGTTACTATTCTAGTTGATTTTAAGTAGCTTAAGTTAGACTAAAAAGAGAAAAAGAAAATCTAGGTCATTTATGAAAATGTTGCTTTGTAATTATTGTGTTAAAAAATATATATACTTGATTGAATGGTATGGTTAACAATGAACTTCACATATGAGAAATTATTCAACCTACTATTTACTTGAGGATAAACAAAAGTTTAAGTTTAAGATTGTGATAAATTCATATTTCATGAATTAATGTAAGTAGTTTAGATATAATTGAACAAAATTGTCACTTCAAAAATAAATAATGGAAAAGTTCTCAATAAATGATTTGAAAACTCATTACATCCATAGATCCATTTAAACTATAATTTTTTTTACCTTGTTTTATTTCTTTTTATATGAAAAAAAGCACTGGAAATTCAATATTGGGTGCTTAAAGTGTCAAGATTGCAGTTAGAGGTAGTTCAAGAGTGTACGCATAAGTACATTACGGCAAAGCATTGGTTGATAAACAACAACATATGTATTTGGGCTAAAAACACCTGAGTCTAGTAAAGTGTAGGTCAAAGTGTTGGAAGACACAATGACATAAATGTTAGTGCAAGAAGCACTATTGTAGTGTTGTGTTATAGATATTAAATCAATATGATTAGGAACCCTTAACTCGTAAATATGAACAAATGCAAAGTCAAATAAGTAACGGTCCCCAAATACATATTGATTACATGGCAAATTAAAAAATTAAGTTTATCTTATCTTATTTTCATCTTAACAATGTTAGATAATCTCATATTACACCCTTTAATAAATAGGTAAGCCTCATGGATCCTAAGATCTATAAATTTATCTATATAAAAAGTTACATTCTAAAAAATACACATAATTCATTCTCATTTATTATTATTTTTTACTATATTGAATATACAATTGACTTGAGAATCGAAATATTTTTATAGGTATTCACCCTATCTTGTTTTATTATGAAGTTTTAAGCAGAAGCACATTAGAAATTTACGAGAAGGATTTGACACAACAAGGTACTTAAGTATCCTTTTGCATATATCAATATAATTTAGTTTTTCTATACTACGTGTTGTCATGGAAAAATGGAAGTAATGCTTGAAGTGCTTGAAGTATTATGCTTAGTATCTTACTACTATAAATATACAATTTCATAAAGAAATTGGAATTATAGAGTTTTGAAACAATTTTTACGTTCTCTACCTTATCCACAAAAGATTTACACCTTGCAAAGGGGCCATAAGACTTTGATTAAGTCATTATCTCATTTCTTATTTTTTTCTATTTTCTAAATTTCTTAATGTCTTGCTAGATATCTTTGGCCAATAAGTAAATATATTTTGTTGAAATTATTTACAATTAAACTTTCTTTTATTCAATGCAAGTTTCTTTCACAATTTTAAGACTATATCCTCTATGTTTAATGTTTTCTCTAACCTACCATAGATGAATTAAGAATAGTTGTTTGTGCTATATGTAACAACCACATTTTTCTTAATCTGTAATTCATTTGATTGACATCATTTACAAGTGAAAACCTAATTTAAAGCATATAATTTAATTAAATAAGATTTTTAAGAATTTATGATTAAGTTTCTTCAATTTACTCAACTAAAACTTAGATTGTGTTGTGAAATAAACAATAAGGGTTTTTACTATTTTTGGTAAAAAATTAGTTAAATATTTCATAAAAATTAATATAATTAGTATTTATTAACTATGATTAAGTATTTATGAAATTTTAGGTTAATTTTGACACTCTAAATTAAACTAGTATTATTTTGTATATATTGAATGCACACTTTAGAAGGAGAACTCCAATGGGAAGGAAATTGAATGAAAGCTCCCCATTGGTCCCATAATTTGGCCAAGGATCACCAAGGATATAGGAGGAAGGATTTGAACAATTTCAAAGCTTGATACAATACTATTTAAGTTCCAAGAAACTAAAAACCCTAAAATTCTTCATCTATATTGTATATACTTAAAAGAACACAAACAATAATTGTTACCATGTGTCATATTCTCACAATACTTCACAATTTTTAACTTGAACTACCTTTAACTATTTAAGGAAAATCTAAACCCTAAACACAATTTAAGTGGCCTATGTTTTAGTGACTTACTCATGTTTTTATTTTTTAAAAAAGAGTTAACTAATATTAATACTAAGAGACATACATTTAACATGCTTGTGAAAAGGATAAAATGTTACCCTAATTTTTAGGGTTGAATGTGTCAAAATGAAAAAGCACACTAAGAAGCAAAATCCCAAACTTTACAATGTATAAGAATGTGAACTATGAATTATATAGATCTTCATGTAGGTGTAGAGGAGAAATCTTAAAATAACTCTTTAATTTAAAATTTTTAGACTCAACAATTCCCCTAAAATTATATAAATTATATTTAGATAAGTTTATTAATAAGTATTCATAGAAAAAATAAGATAAAATAAAATAAATATCTATTATAAATAAAAAATAAATTATACATTTTAATTTTTGTAGATGTATTTTTCATTTAACTTCTCCAAATTAAAAAAAAATACATAAGTTAATTTTAATTTGTAAAAGAAGTTTAATTTTTTATTTTTTATTTTCTTAGGAACATTATTGTCTAAGACAAGGATACCCTTTATAAATGGGAAAAAGTTAAAAAGGAAAAATTAGAGTTTAAGGATGAATATCATGTTAGGTAAAACAACCACTTCATACATAATGACAAGATAACACATAAAATAAAAGGCAACATTACAAAGAAAAAGAAAAGATCACACAAATTTTGTCCCTCATGCTTACATTCACAACTTTATTACAAGTTTTTTAAATAAAATTAATGAACTCTCCCTTCATATAACCCCACTCTCTCTCAATTAGGATGATGATTCCTTCTTTAGGGTGGTGATTCCTTCTTTAGGCTGAATGATTCGTCTCATCTCAATAATATCTATTTATAGACATAACATTTTAATTTTAAAAAAATTTCTAATTTACAGATAATATCTTTAAATGTAAATAGCATCTTAAAGATTAAATAATACACTTTTAAAATCTAAACAAGATTTTAAAATTAAAAATTTAAATTATTTTCTAACATATCAAACAACTTGAATGATGACAGAAACCACCAATATGAATAGAAAAATGCAATGTTGATACATGTTTGGCCTAAAGACATGTTTGTTACACATATTTATATAAAAAAATGACAAATGTTAGTTCATAATAACAATCTTCTTGGTTCATTTGAACTTTTCAACCTATTGAAGCAGATGCTATAAGTTTGTTAAAGGCTTTTCCCTAGTTGACAAAATTGGGCAACGTATCTATAGAGCTAGATTGTAAAGGTGTTTTTGATGCTATTTTGGAGGACAAATTATTTACTTATACTAAGTTAGGTGTTATTTTACACATATGCAAACATAGATTAAATTTTTGTCCAAACATTGGATTAAGTTTTGTTAAGAGACAAACTAATTGTGTTGTCCACATTTTAATTAGAGTCTTTTTAATTCTATGTTAGTCACCATAGTTTTTAATACATTCCACATATTTATGATCTTATTTATACAAAATTGAAATGAGCTTATTTCAGTAGAAAATAAATAAATTTTGGATTATTTTCTTGGAAAGCCAACTCAATGTGACTACAAGAGGTGGTTTTATAAGTTAATTTTATTTGCAAAATCAACAACAACAAAAAACCATAGGTTTCACTCATGTATTATAGTCAAATATTCAAGTAATCGAACACAATTGACTTTCTCAAATTTAAACTTAATTTAATATTTTAGTTTAGAATATGATTCACATATACTCTTACCCAAAATTTATTCTTCTTTTTGTTTTCTTTTATGATATCTCCCATTAACACTATGCTATACAATTAATATTTCAGGAATTTACGACTAGGAAGCTCTCACAATAATTTTCTTCTCTAAAATTTGAATTTGGATATTACACTTCTATCTCAATAATGTTTTAACCTCAACAAGAGATGTAATTAATTAGTTAAAAAATTGAGTTTAATGTGAACATATTTTACTTGTATTTCAAAACTCACTACAAAAACTTTAAATTAAGGGGCAAAATGTAGGAAAGTATGTGTATAAAGTGGTGGATGGGTTGAAATTTTTGTGATCGAATTAAAGTAATTGTATAATTAAAAAGTGAGAAAATAACAATATATATTAATATTCTGTTATGTTATAATTATTAAAATATTAAGATTTTTGTTAAATTGGTGTAACAAGATTAATTAAGTCAAGTCTGCTTATAACTTGAACGATCCCAAAAAGAATATATTCTAAAGCTAGAAGAAAAATCTTTCTTTCAGCTTATTTTAAAATAAAAAATCACTTATATTTAACAACTTTGGAATACAATTAAAAGAAAGGAACTATTTTCCAAAAAAAAAATCTAAACCCAGGCAGATCCTGTAAGAATTTTTGGGAGTGTTTTTAGTTCTCACGGTATATTTGAAAGAGTGCTAGGAGTCTGATCTGATACAAAAAGGTTCTAAATCTGATCTTAGCATGAGACGTAAAGTCAATATTCTTTGCACTTTATAAACAGCATATTTAAGCCAAATAAACTAGAACATATTCATCATTTTCACAAAATTTTTCTGTAAACAAGAAATTTTCTCGCAAATAAAAACTTCAATTTCTTAGTTTATGGCAACCGGTAATTGCAAAATCAGTGAATAAAAAATACTAATAGAACGCAAGTATTGAGAGAGAGCACATGAGCAAAGGTGAAGAAGGTTAATGTTACGGTTAAGGAGGGTTGGGGTTGCGGGCCCCACCGTCTCTCATCTTAAAAGTATAAACGATAACGCCACCACCCACTCCCTTCTCTTATCAATTTTCTCTCTCTTTTTTTTTTTTTCTTAAAAAAAATTAATTAATTAGTGTAATTTTCTAATGTAACGCTTTCTTCCACCCTCATTTCCTCGTCGGACTCTGTCCCTTTTTCTTTCTCTCTCTTCCACAGGCTACCGTCCCGTCCGGTGCCCAGCTTCACACGTGCTTCCTCCTCCATAAACTCAGTCGCACGTGCCGTCCCTCACCCATAAGACTCCCTTTCTGTGGTGCAACAAATAAAAGTTAGAGAGAGAATAATAACTCATGGAAGCAATATATATGGAGCGCTATGGAGATAGAGTTAGAGAGAGAAAAAAAAAGAAAGAGTGTATGTATGCGTTTGTGTGTGTGTGTGTGTGTGAGGGGTGAGATATAGAAAGAGAGAGAGAAAGAGTTGATAAAACTAAAAGCATAATTTTTTTTCTTGGCCTTTGGAGAGGCATGTAGATGCAGTAGCTATAGATTGGTTTATTTATACCCTTTCTTCTATTTCTTTTCTTTCTATGTTATTTTGGTTTGAAATCTGAAAGTTCAAAATCGGTTTTGGGTGAGTGAATCTCGTGAGTTGTGGTTTGTTGTTTTCTATCTTGCACCGATGAGGATCCGGAAAAGGCCGGTGCTTTTTCCTTCGTCTGTCTCGCCGTTGCCTCTCTCAGATCCCCACCTGATCAACCGGTCACCGGTGGTGGTGCAACTAAGCGACGCTACTTCCACCGCACCGAAACATTCTTCTTCTCCAGTGCTCCTTCACCATGCTGCTTCCGCGCCTCCGTCGAGCTTGGATCGTTGCCAGCCGTCTGATCAGCTACTCCCTTCGATCGGGAAACGAAGCAACGGCTGTGATGATCCCTCCGGCATCGGTGAAAGTGGGGCACACAGACAGCACAGCAAGCAAGACCCTTTGGTAAGAAAAAAATGCACACAAAAACTAATTGTTTAATTTTTATTTCCTTTTTTTAAAATTTTGTTTCACTATTTCCGTTTTGTTTTTTCGAAATTTCATGATGTGGGCTTTTACAAGTGCACTTTTGTCCAATCTCTGGCAAGTGGTTGCTCGTTGGTGTCAAATTCGTTGTTTATTCATTTTTTTTTTAAAAATAAAATTATTTTTGGCACACCCAGAAAGGGGCACACTTGGGACAAGAACAAGATCCTATGTATATTTTGATGTGGTTGATTTTGCAGGACGAGGTTTTTAGAAGGGAAGAGAGTGGAGAAGACTCGGGAGAGAAGGGTAATCATACCAGGTAAGAACGAAAAGGAGGAATTGTATTTTTTTTTTCCTCTCTTGTTCTTTCGTGAAATCTTGTAGTAAAAAAGGTGAAAAACACGGAGACCCATATCTTGATTTTAAGTTTTTAACCAGCATGGAAAAAGAAAATATTATTATCATTATCATTATTTATTAAAAAGTCTATATATCAGTGGAAAATACTGTTGAAGTTGTTTTAAATAAGAGGTTTTTGTAGCCACCATACTCTCCCACATCTAACCAAAGTCTTTGGTTCTTTTCTCAAAATTGGACAACTACCGTTTGCACTAGAGGTGCACAACTAGCCAGCACCCAAATGCTGGTCCCCAACTACACTGTGTTTTGTTCTTTAGAAATATTACACTCCTACTTTCACTTCAATTCGCACCCTTTGGCCGTAAAATTTATGTATGCACGTACATGTATGTGCCTATATATGTGGTTATTGTGGGTCTTTCTGGGTCTGGTTTGTTTGTAGGAAAGGACGCACCTTGGGTTTGGAAACACAAGCTGAGGTGTTGCCGCCGTTAGGCCCTTTTTCTACTCAAGGTAACGACAAAGACTAAATGCATGTGACCGTATCTCGCTAGCTGGTTTTGACTGTGTTGGTGTTACATACGTTGCAGATGGGAGATGGTACGAGGGAGAGAAAGCGATTCCACTAAAGAAAAGGAGAGGGAATTTTGAGGAGAACAATAATGCTGCTACACTTAATAAGAAGATGAAGGCAAAGATGAAGACAAAGATGAACAAGAAGTGTTCAATGCGCAATGAGGATAGCATGGAAGAGGAAGATGAACTAAAGGGAGAAGAAACAAAAGAAGAAGTAAATGTGAATGTGAATGTGAGTAAGAAGAGGGCAAGGGGAAGTGCACTCATGGAAGGTTCTAGGTGCAGTCGTGTGAATGGGAGGGGATGGAGGTGTTGTCAACAAACGCTGGTTGGTTACTCGCTGTGTGAGCATCACTTGGGGAAGGGAAGACTCAGAAGCATGACAAGTGTTAGAAGCCGTTCCATTGCATCAACTGCACCAAAGAAGGTGCACGTGCACCATGTGCCTCACCCTTCTTCCCCTTCTCCTTCTTCTCCTGAGAAGCAAACTGAGAGTATTGCTAGTGCTGAGCCCTTTGGGGAGGACGACGAGAAGAAGCCGGAGATAATTACGAAGAAGAGGATGAAGCTTGGCATGGTGAAAGCGCGTTCCATAAGCAGCTTGCTGGGACAAGCAAACACCCAGATTGCTGCTGTAGCTCATGAGAATAACAAGTAAAGCCAATAAGTACAAGTGCAGAAAATGGTTGTTATTTCATGTACTCGAGGTTGAAAGAAATTTTTAATACTAGAGTTTGTCTTAATACTTGGTGCCACTGCATCTTGTTCAACTTGGTGATGCTTTATTTCATTTCGTAATGTTTATATTTTGCTTCGTATTAATTTTGCGATGCTTTCGTTATGGTGGGTGGGATTATTTTTAAACTAGTGCACCGAAGGCACGTTCTGATTTTGCACTGGAATGATATCTTATTCAACGGATATTTTGGCCTAGCAGTGGACTCGAGGATCATGATATCTGTGTGTCCTTTGACCAAGGACTTGGACTCTATCGTACGAAAATTTGTTATTAATAGAGAAACGAAATTAACCGGATAATAGATTAAGATGTAATTAAAGATTAAATTTTGGTGGTGATATCACCCGTGCATGCATGGTGCGTGTCAACAATTGCACCCTTTTAGTTATATATGTAATACGGGGAATTTACGTACATCGATGTTAAGTAAAGCAAATTGTTTGCCTTTATTATTGTGGTGGTTGCTAAAACACAAATTTGTAGTTTCAGTCGTTAATCGTGTACTGTAAGTACTTTACTTGTGTTGCTGTTTTACGGAAATCCACATGCAAATAGGTGGAATATTTGTTGTTCAGTATAATCCGCAATTATGGGAAATCATATGCGGCTGAGGTTGATATAATCGCAGCCGAACACATATATGTGGGCGATAGTATATTATTAATAAAAAAAAAAACTGAAAACAAATGGCATGATTTTGTCGATAAAGAGTTTTAGGTAGAAAGGGTTTTGTTTGCTTCGCTTTTTGCAATCAAATGGCAACAGAAATTTGAGAAAGGTGTATAAATTGGAAACAATTTTGCAAAGAGTTTAATCATTTACAATATTCTCAATGAATCTGGCTGGTCTTTTTGTTTTTGTACCTTGTGATATTATAATTTGTCTTCACTGGCTATGAGAAGCATTTTTTTTTGGGTTTTGAGAGCTACATATAGGAAACAGCAGCTTTTGATTCAGATGAATGGACCCTCAACTCTCCTTTTCTTCGAAGACATGGCCTACATATGACAGGTCAAGTACCTGAAAAATTATTTGCTTTAAGATTATAAAAGGGAATTCCTCGCAGACCCAAATAAAAAAAACAAAACAGAACCGTTCCTCAAATCACCTCCAATATGTTCTGAAAAATCGACTATGCTAAAACTTATAAACACAGAGACAAAGATACTGTTGCAGTCAACAGAAAAGAACAAAACACCACATATCATAATTGTTATATTTATTTTTCTTGTCGGACCATAAGTTATATAATTTATGTTTGCCTCATATGATATATGATTTCGGGCTATTCTACACAATCATTTGCTGTTGTTTTGTCCAGTTTGAGTCGAAAACTAAAAATGTGGGATTTGTCGAATAAAACTGTTACTTTTTTATTTTGTGGAGTTATTTTACAGACGAAAACAATTGACAATATATAATATACAAGGAAGGATCCAGTCTATAAAGGTAAAGTTTTCCTTGCCTTAAGCTATTACTGAAAAGCATGAGAATGTAGACCCCATGATATGTATAAACGATGTCCTTTAACAAAATAATCCTGTATATAGCATGCCCACGCACAGTCACACATAACTGTATTGAGGATAAATTAGTTTAGTATGTACTTGTTATTACGAATTACTCAGCGTTGTGCGTTCTTTTGCTGTAATTTCTAAGAAAAAATGGCTCAAAGGTTTGACATGAGTCATTCCTGCATAATAACTTTTTGTGTGGTCAATGCTTTATATGGCCTAATTGTAATATGGTAGTGTCCACTTTGATTATTAATATTATAATATAATATTCATTCTAAGGCAGAGATTTTTTTCTTTCTTTTTTTTATCTTTAATTTCCATGCCACTTCCTGGAAAAGTTTATTTCACAACCACAGAAGTATCTAACTTGTGTTTTTCCTCCTATTTTCCACATAGTATAATACATCATGTCTCGAGAAAAGTCTATGATTTTGCATACTATTAGTGACGTGATGGGGAAGGATTTTAGATGACAGCTACTGAAAAATTTGCTATCTTTTTGAGTGGCTATAGGTTAGTATGTGTACTCATGTTTCCCGTTGACTTGTTGCACCAAGGTAGGGCTAAAAAGGTGTGTGTATACTTTGGTTTGTTTTGGTTTTGTTCATAGGCTAGCTGTTCTTACTTCGGTTTCATTTATAGGAAACTAATCTTAAGCTGTTCGACTGGGAACCTTGAATTCTGTGGATTGCTTTTTGTGGGTTATCTGTGTTTCGGAGCAAGAGAGAAGTACGCGTGCATTGTATGTTCATTATTCTTTCTGAAAGAAGCTCGTATAATATATATTAAGTGCATGGACAACTTTCTAACAAGAAGCTTTGAGGGCAAGGAAGGGTTATAGATTACCTATTTTTCTCTGTATCTTTGATTTGAAACTGTTAATATAAGGGTAAGAATGAAACGGAAAGCAATGTCTGCTAAAAGCAAGAAGTATAGGAAAAGATACAGACATGAGAAATGCACGCTATGGACATGAGGGTGACACAGATTTTAGGTATAATGTGTGATTTTAAGTGTTGCATCGCATTGGATACACGTCTTTAAAGCCTAAGTGTAGGACACCAACATGTATGACTTCTTCCCTTCCTTTGATGATAAATAGCATGATATTTGATATTTCACTTAAATATATTTTTCATATTCATAAATTAGTTTATTTTGACTTTATTATTTAAATTATTAATTTTTTTATATTTTAGTAACTATTTTTTATATTTAATTTTAATATCTATTAATATATTGGTTTGTTAAATGATAGTGTGACAAATAATTTATAAAAAAAATTGTCTAATAATAATAAAAAAATCTAATAAAAAATAAGCTCAATTTTTTAATATATAATGTATGATAAATAATCTATAAAAAAATTATTCAGCAATAATAAAATATTTGATAAAAAAATAATAATGTCAACTTTTTAATATACCTAGTATATTTTTTTTATTATTTTTGAATAATTTATTTTATTAAATTTTTTTATAAATTATCTGTTATGTCATAACTTAAAAATTAGTATAATAATATATAATGATATCAAATATAAAAATGTAAAATATTAAAATAAAAATTAATAATTTAAATAGTAAAACTAAAATAAATTATTTTATAGATATAATAAAACATATTTAAGGCTTGATATTTCTATGGCTAAAATGACTTGCACGCCTCTACCGTGCTTTTCAATTACTAATTTTTACTCTATTTTGCCTTTTTTTGTGTTTAGTTTTATTAACACACATCTAGTCTATCCAACTTTTTCCTATTTTTACAGTTTTATTGACACCAGTTTTTAAAAGTTAATTTTAAGTAAATGAATTTTATTTTTAATTAGTTAAAAGTAAGGGGAGTGGTGTTAACAAAACTGTAATTTGATTTTGTAAAAAGATGAGAGTATATTCTATGAAGAAAACATTAGGTAAATGGGCACTCAATTGGTATTGTGAGAAAAGTACAATAAGACTATTTGTTTTCATTTCTGTGCCTTGGCCATTAAATATGACAGAGAGATTCTTTTTAGATGGAGACGGTTGAGATGGAGACCCTATACCAGCACTTCTCCACAAACCACAAGAGTCATGCCCTCCACCCAATTCCCCGGGGAGTCTTAGCTAGAATAAATAATGAAATCATGAGGAGTACTTAAGAGCAATTAATAATATATATGGTTCTGTTGTGGTTGCTGGTGTCACAGTTCCTAGCCCAGCAAATTAAGTCATGTTCTGCACACAACCGAAACAAAAGTTCTCGACTAATACACATGCATTAAAATGTAATTAGAGACACGATACGATTAAGGTTCGTACTACTACAAGCTTCAACCATTAATTAAAAGTCCATAATATGTCATGAACTATAAAGTGCTTAAAAAGCAACTCCTCATTACTACATATAGAGGAGGGAGTTTGGAAAGTAAAAAAAAAAAAAGAGTTACCATTGACATTGAGTGTGTGTGTGTGTATGCATTTGTTACATGAAAAAGAAAAAGAGAGAGAGAGAGAGAGAGAAACATAGGATTGGCGCTATAACAAATTTGTAAGACTTCCAATTTGTTAAAAATACGGCTTCTTTGGATATCATGTGTATTGCGTGTTACTTTAGGTCTTAAATTATGGCATTGATGGATGATCGCAATTCACATGCATTAACATGTTTGTTATTGGTCGAAATGGTTAAAGGTAAGTCGATCTTTTTGGGTATGTGGATGCCACTTGTCAGAAGAGAAAAGGGGCAAATATGCCTTAAGCTTGATGAGATGAGAGGGGGACCCAACCAGCAAAGCAAGACTTGGCAATAGGCAATAGCATCCTTTCACTTACCCCAGTGGGATAATGTATTCAATGGCATGTGGCTAGAAGGCCCACCAATGCCACACCAAACCAAACTATGGACTCAAGGTAAATTAATCAACCAGATAATTAAATTTTTAGGCATTGATAATGGTTCTTATCTAAAATTAATTTTTATTTTAATGAATTTGAAAGACACAAATATCTAACTTGATAAATCAAATTTTGAACAAATTAATACTTCATATTTATGTACGGTGACGGCTCTAGAGGAGGCAAGCGTAGGTTTTGGTCTTTCCTTTGCTACATTTTTCTTTCTGAAAATTATGTATGTTAGTTATAATTTATATATAAAATTAAAATTTCAAATCTTGTCATTTTTAATATAATTAAATGTGTCTATATATTTATTTACTTCTGACCCATTCCTTAAATATTTTCTGGCCTATTTCTTTATTATGTCTTTTCTCAATTAACGCCTTACATATTATTATTATTATTCTAAAGTTGAGATCCATCCTAATTAAAATAGACTAGGAAGTCTTAGATTGATAAATTTTAAAGTTGAGTTTTTTTTTTTAAATAATCTTTTGGTTTCAGTATAATAAAATATTTTTTATTTTAATCTTTTAAAGATTTAATTTTTTAATTTCAATTG
>JAMLFT010006936.1:0-15351 GCA_026544285.1 Pachyrhizus erosus
AACCCTTTGAAAAATGAATTAAATAGTATTTTAAGAAAAAAAAATTTATTAAAAATTAAAAAATTAACAAAAATTTATAAGGACTAAAAACATATTTTAGCTAAAAAGAATAATATATTTTGTTTTTTTAAAAAGAATATCATTATCTTTATCATAAAAGTATAAATGGATATTAGAGTATTTTTTTATCAAAAGATCAAAATATATATTAAAATACTTTTATTTCTATAACCAACTCCCTAATAAAAAATAAACTTATATTAAAATTAAAAGATTATACATATTAAAAATTAAAAAATGTGAATAACTAGGATATTAAAATATTTTTATCAAAAGATAAAAATATATATTTAAATACTATTATTTCTATAACCAACTCCCACATAAAAATAAACTTAATATTAAAATTAAAAGATTATATATATTAAAAATTAAAAAAATGTGAATAACTAAGATCATATTTATTTTAGTCAAAATCTCATTTTTCAAGTTCAATATTAATTCTTGTCTCACATTGGATTTTTTTTTAAATGATCATTAATTAAAAATGTCTAACAACTCTTACAATAGACAGTATACTTAAAAAAGAGCACTATAGCATTGCACAATATATAGGCGACACTCAAACGAACACACTTGCTCAAAGCATTTTAGCTAAATATAGAATTGGTAATTTGAGCTCGACTTGGGCCTAATTGAGCTCCCAAAATATATAGGTTTAAAAACTTTCAGTTCATTAGGCCTAATCCAGTTAATTATTTTAATGTTTTTTTTATGAATTTATACATACTTTTTAAGATTTTATATATTAAACATGTTTTTTTGTTTATTTTTAAATTAATATGGCTCATTAGCCCAAGGCTTAAATGGGCCAATTATTTTACACTCTAATCTGTGAGTCCATTCTAGTCCAAATAGTCTGACACTATTCAAACTTAGTCTAAAGCCTCTCCTTTGAACATTATAATCAGCATACACAACAAATAAATAAACTTCATTCAAAGTATGTTAAATAACATTGCATATAATACATATATTTATTAATTTATATAGATGTTTTAAAAATTCTTTGAGCTTAGAAGTGTGTAATTCAATATTTAAACTTATGATGATTAGATTATACTCTTCATAAATATAATTTAAACATTTAAACCAATTTATATTTTTAGTTTAAACGAGACAAATTCAAATATTGAATTTAATCAACTAGTAAATTCAACTTATTTTAAGACGAATTCACATAGGTCAGTTAATAGTCACTAATTAAGTGTATGTTTAAATAAAAAATTACAAACTTAAGTTAGTTTAAACTTTTAGCTTACAAATTAAATTTGTAAAAACAATTAATCTAAGTGGTACACATGTACTTTTGAAGATAATTAAATATATGAAACTGAATTTACTCTTAAAAATGAAATTGAAGTTCTTTAAATAAAAAATTAAATATAAACTAATTGAGTTCATTACAACCCATTTTTTAAACAATATTTATTTATTTTTCCAACATCACAACCTAATAAAATATAAAGTGAGACTTGGATAAGATTCACAAAAAAATAAATAAATAAAGGGTCGATCTCCTAATCAAACATGCATTTTCTAAAGATACTACTATATTAGTAGTTGAGTGATCATCATTCATTTCCTTTAACGACAAACGTGGGAAAAGCATGCGTCATAGGTTTTATAAGCAATGAGTACCAATTAACATAATTTTTTAAGACCCAGCTGAAGTTATGGCTCTATTCCAAGTTTTTTTTTTTTTTTTTTTTTTTTTTGGCAGAGACTCTAATCCAAGTATGGTACCTAATTAAGGTGTCTAATATCCCAAAAAAAAATGTATGAGAAAAATTGAAGATCTCTTAGTGTTAAAAGAAGACAATCAACATAATCTTTAATAATATTTTAATATTTAACAAATGTATTATTTTTAAATAAAAATACTTTTGTAATTATTAGGTGAAATTTTATATGAATCCCAAAATAATTTGTGTCAACTATTTAATATTTTGGATGATGTAAAATATCACATAATAATAAAATTATTAAAAATGTCAAAAACGAGTATTATTAACATTGTTTATTTATAATATAACCATACATTTTTTAAGTTGAATTTGAACATATTAATATAATTTATTATACACTTAGAAATATTTAATTATTACAAATTATATATTTTAATTGTATAAAATAAACGTTTATTATGTATAATACACAGACTAAAATGTTAGTGTTAGTGTATAATAAAGGACAATGATTATGATGATATACCTATTTCTCTTTTATTTCCTTTTGTTTTATACTTTTTGTTTATTTTTATTATATTATTTATTACATATCTCTTTTTTTTTTCTTTCTCTCTCTATTCTGCTAATTTCTTACACCCAAAAATAATGTATGTTCGTCATTATCCCATAGACAATGACGAATAAAAGTAATTAAGTAGTAAATATCTCAGGCAAATTATATATAATCTAAAATAAAATTGCCAATAAAATGTTAATATAAAAATATTAGTTTTGTATGGACAGAAGCATGGGCCATATCATAGCAAGTATTGGGGGTTATTTTTCCTGAATTTAAAAGATTCCATGGACATTTCGATATGAGAGAGTAAAATAGGGAATAGGGATGACCTTAGCCTTACCAATTAATGTTCTTTGATAACAACTTCTACGTTTGGGCACAGAGAATTGACCCTAAATAAGAAACCTATCAGTGTCTACAATAATACTAATATACTTTTCTCTGGTCATATGTTTAGAAATGTCATGCACAAAGGGACAATATTTTTGGAAATGAAAATTGATTAGTGAATACAACAGAGCAAAGGTAAGAAAGATTTCTAGTAGAAAGGTGATTTAATTTAATGATAATTGCGTCATAGGTATGGAATGGGAATGGGAATGGGTATGGAATATTATGAAGATAACAACCATTCAAGAATTCAATAATTATTTGTAAAACATTAACCAGGGAAGAGGGGGAAGTACTTATGCTTTTCGTTTAATTGATTATGATATTTTCAATTCAACCAATTGTGAAATGCCACATTACAATGTACTTCTTTATCATTGAAAATATTTTTATTGGTCAAAATCACACAAATTCAAATGAGAAAACTAATGATGAAAATGCTGTAACATATATAACAGTAGACAAAAAATTATTATATTTATCATTTATGTTCCTCCCAAAGTCTTTTTCAGTGGAATCCAATGAAACTTCAATAAGGGGTCATTATCTAGCAAGGTATCTATGACGCTGATAATACTTTTCCCTCTAATTATAGTATAATGGTTTCTACCAAAGAAGGATACGAGATAAAGATATTTCAAGGTGTAATTTTTTTTTTTTTTTTTAAAAAAGAACTTTATGCGATGACTGGAATACTATTATAACTTTTGGAATGTAAATATTTTTTGTTTACATTTTTATGGAATGTAAATCATTTGAATTATTCTATTAGTTCATCTTAATAAAAAATTCACATATTAAAAAAGAATAAAAGAAGCTGTAAAGCTTGTTTGGTTGAAGACACGTAGAAAAAATATTGTATTTATTGATTACAATACAAAGTTTTACGTCCATCAAATTTATATCTCACTTGATTTTGAATTTAATAGTTTTATCTAAGCATAATTTAACAACTAAACTAAAAATTAGAATGCTAAACTCCTTATGAGTAAAGAAATTAAATAATACGATCACTAATTCAACTATTGTTTTTTTCTTTTCTAAACAATATAATGGCTTCAGGTTGAACCTTTATTTCCCTTTTTCCCAAAAATTAAGTTATTACGGGGCGTATCTATTACCAATCTTTTTTTTGTTATTATTTTTAATTTAATGATTTTTTTTCTTAAAGACTATTCAATTGATAATTGAATCAAACTAACAGTTTATATCATTAATAAACTATCTAAAGCTTTTCAATAATTATTATACTAGTAACTAATTTTAAATATACTATTATTGTATAAACTCTTCAATTAACTTCACTTAACAGTTATGGTTACAAGAGCACATCTTCAAAAGCGTAATCATTTTTAATAGCATACATGCAAATATATATATATTTGATAGACACGTAAATATTTTTTTATTGATTTCATTCATTTTTATTTTCATATAAACTTGTCCACTTGGTAATTTGAATTTTCATTTACAAAAATAACTTAACTATAACTATCCTGTATTTAGCTAAAGTAGAATAGAAACGATCAAATTAATCAATGAATTTATATATGCCTTTTAATTTATTTAGCATAATTGAGAAATTAATATTTAAAATTAGTAATAATGATTTCCACAATATTTAGATCCACATATACTATTTACACATAATCCTTCATGAGTAATTGCATTATTATTTATTTATTTTATTTATTATTATTATTATTATTATTATTATTATTATTATTATTATTATTATTATTATTATTATCATTATTATTATTATTTGAATTGCTCAAATTTTACACATATCACACGTGTAAATATGTCTTTAAGTTTTTTTGAAGTACTTGTTTTATTTTATTCCTAATTAATAAAGTTAACTTTTTATTAGTAATTAATAAAATAATTTAAATCATGCTTTAAAATAGGATATTCACAATCCATATAATATTTAATATTTCTAATTAAATACATTTATTTTGATTTAAAATAAAGAAACTATTTATTTGGATTAATATGTCATTGTACCTTGAAAATAATAAAATTCTAGGATTTTAATCTTTTTTTTTTTAAGGTAGGATTTTAATCTGTTTATGCGTAGAAAGAATTCGTTATTTTCTTTTTCTTTTTCTTTTGTAAGTCTTTTTTTTTATTTTAATTAAGTCATTTGTATTTGGTTATATTTAAAATATAATATTTAATTGTTTGTATTCTTATTTTAATTACTTCAACAAATAAATTTGATACTTTTATTATGAAAATCTCTTATAAATTTTGTTTGTTATTTATTATTAACTTTAGAGTGTAAAGAAGGTATATAAAAGAAATAAAAGAGAAGTTAAATGTTCTATTTAAGATTATATGAAATAGTAACACTTATCACATAGCCAATAATGGCGTTTTGTATTCGATATTAACTCTTGAACTTAGTTTCTTTTTTTTTTTTTACAGCAATTCTTGAACTTAGTTAAGTGTTTTGTTTCCGAAAAATTGTTTCGTGTCTAATTAACACTACTCAAACATAAAGATTTTAATCCTCTCTTTTTGAACGTATGTTTATATTTTCAATGAAAAAAGTCCCGTGTAGTGTAGTAATATACTCTACAGTACACCGCTGGTCTAGAAGATGGAAGAAATCCTTGAAAGTTTTAGACCAATTATTGAACTGAAATACACGAGTAATTCATATATATAATTACCTAAAAAATGAATATTATAATAGGCAAGAAAAAAAATCTAAAAGAATGTAATACACGCAACCGGACCACATAACAGTGAGATCATCATACCCCGAACTCAGTGGCATCAGATTCTTGCTTGAATAAAGCTAAATTCAACAGAGTTTGGTATTTAGTGTCAGTCTACTCTACTTGATCTACTGAGTAGTGTTAAAGGTTGATGGTTGATCACTTACATGATTAAGCTTAAAATTAATTATCCTTTGCATAAATAAACAAAAGAAAGTTTCAGTTCGTTTGAAGAGCAGCTTACAGAATTCTGATTTAGAGGAATATTTGTAGAATCCAATACAGAATATGCATGTATGTGTAATAATGCTACTGTACAAGACTGGAACATAAGACTGGAAAATTTTCATTCATATACATCAGTACAACGTTGGTATGGAAACTCTTGAGCTTTTGATCATTCATCATTGTCTATATATTAATAACTGATTTACACTCCAAAAGTACCCCAAAAAATATAGAGATTAGACATACATTATCTCTCCTTTAAATAAATGCAGCTAATAGATCATACCCATTACTTGGAAATAACATGTCATCGAACTCCCCCATGCCCCAATGTACATTAGCTAACTGGGTTGCTTCAAAAGAAAACTGAAATGAAAATCCAAAAGTCACCTTTGCGCAAAACTAGTCTTTAGGGTGATCTCCAACTTTGTAGGCCAATATCGTTGTGTTTCTTTGAAGGAGAGGAGTATGGTATGGGTATCCTCTTTGGCAAGAACCCAAAAAAGTGACCTGTGTGCTGAGACTTGGGCTTAAATTTGAAGACGTTGGTGGTTCTCGATCCATGACCGTTCCCCAGTATGAAGAGGAACAAGATCAGCCAGAGCAAAAAAATTTGAAGTCTCCTACTACGTAGAACCATTATGTAAGTGGTGAAGAACGAAATGAAGACTGAGGATGAAATTGGGTTGACTATATTTTGAGGAAAATGAGGTGGAAATGGCATGAAATATTGACAATTAAATGCAGAACTGGGATTATCAGAGTCGAGCCTGTTGGTTTTGTTTGAGAGTTCATGTGGGGAGTAATTTGTCAGAGAGAAAAAGCAGTGAGGGAAGAATAAAGAGATTGAGTCAAAAGAATTCGGATGCTTCTACAAATGTTGGAAGCAGAAAGTCGGAAAGCCAGAGGGAAGCTTTTTGGGACGGGCCCTTATGGGATAAAGTGATTATTATACTGAAAAGAAAGAAAAAAGATTATAGAAAAAAAATGAATTCAAAACGAAAAAGGTATCGAATACCAATAAAAAGAAAGGAAAGCAAAGGGGGTCGTATAATCAATTTATCACATTATGTCATCTATTTTGTGGTTAGGTGAATGTTTCGGACCCACTCCGTATTAATGGCCCTGCTAAGTAACTAGGAACAGTTTTAGACCCTCGCAATATGCCAATGATCATCGTGTCTTTTGTATTTGAACTCTGAAACGCTCTTTCTGGTTCTCTATCTCTTAACCTACATACTCCCCTAATTAATAAGGTGCTACTTCATGGCCTTGTCAATTTGCACCCACAGTAAGTAAACTACTACCAACTTCACGTACATTCTGTTGATCCTCAGCAATACCTATGGTTTCTATTTGATTCCATGTTTTTCATATTTGTTACTGAGAAAATTCATTCTTTTGCTTGAATAAAATTATTTTATATGAAAAATTCACATAATTTGATATGATAGTCTGGAATTTAAATTTAAATATTAAATATGATGTTAAGTAGTATTATTTTTGGAAGACTTCTGAAGTATGCCTAAACAGCAGACTTTTTTTTATTTTTTCAACATACATACATTATCTGAAGTCTGAAAGTGAGTTTCCAGTGATTTAAGAAATAAAAAGTACAATAAAGGTGTATTGTCAAACCCCAAGAGGATAATAATTAAATAGAACGTCAGAGCTTAGAGGTGGACCATATCTAAGCTCAGCACTTCATTAAAGACTACTGATGGTGCTTGTCAATTCCTTCCATCTATAAGACCCTTCTACGATGATGGCAATGCCTTGGGGCACACTGCCTCAATATTCTCTGCCCTGTCCCCAGCAACACATGCAAATTGCAAAGTATTTTCTTTCTGCTATTTTTTATTTGGGGTGTCTTCACTTTATTATAATTTGAGAGAGCAAACGAGCGTTTTACTGGTTGACAATGACATGAAATACGGATATAATATGTAACTATGACGTACTCACAGAAATATGATAAATTATAAGATACGATACAACTATCATATAATGTATAAAATTAATCTAGAATTAACATGAAATAGAGGTGTTAAATCACAATAAAAAATGTTTTAAACATGTGTGTAAAATATTATAAATTTAATAAAATACAAAATTATTTATTTATTATATTACAGTATTGTAATCCATATTAGTATAAAAATGTAATTAAAAATATTTAAATGTGTTTATATATACAATATGTGCATCTGACATATTATTACACACACGTTAATCACTATTTAAGTGTCTCTATTTCTTATGGTTGAGCTGTCAACGTTTATGACACATGACTGCCATATTTGACAATATTATTATTTCCTCACCACACCATCTTTCTTCCCATTACATCCAAGAGGTTGAAATTTAATTGGCATGGGTAAGCAAATTGAAAGTCATGTACAAGGAAGCAGTTGGGGGTTCCATAAGACCATATAATTGCCATGGCCATATATCACAGATTATATATAGATTTTTGGATGTCACTGAACTGACTATTAGAACCAATCCAGCAATCATAGTAGCAAATAACAAACTGAAGTTAATTCGAGGGTGCTGCTAGAAAGTTGAAATGGAACATTCAAAATGGACAAGGACGAATTGGAGGAAGTATGCACGGTCGTGTCCCTAGACTTGTATTTAACTAGCCTCAGATCAACAAAAAAGTCTCTTTCGAGTCCCACTCATTTGATGCCATTCTAACATTAAACCCCACCAACTTGCAACGCTACCTAGGAAAATTATAATCTGTTGCACCACATTTTCCCTTTCCTTTAGCTTTCATTCATGATTCATGGAATCGTACATTTTCAACCTTGACAACGGAACTATGCCAAATGGTCAAGGTGGCTAAACCATCATCAAGATAGTGAGAAAATATAACTATACCAACAAAAATGTGTGAATCTTGGACGAAGGGTAAGATTGTGATTTAATTTAATTTTTCTATCTTGGAATACAAATATAAAAGTTATATTGCATAAGAATATTTTTTCTTGGATTTCTAACAATTGATATCGAAGCAAATAATTTGACCATGTGATCGACTTATATAAGTATAATAGACCTGACAATGGATCTAGACATAAGAATGTCTTGTATGAACATCTTTGTGGTGATAAATCCATGTTTAGAATAAAGTCGATTATAGGCTGAAAAAAATGAATCATTTTTTTTAATAAGTTGATGAAGTTCAAAATAATAAAGATCTTAAACATTTATTATTAAAATATATTTTTATCTTAATTTAAGATTTATTTTATTTAATAGAGTCATGATCTTATCTTATTTTTAGTTTATATGAGATTAATATTTTTTATCTTATCTTATTTTTAGTTTAAGTAAGATTATGATTTATTTAGGATTTATTTTTTAATTTCCTATAAATAGAAACCTATGTAAAGAAAAATAATAAGTCATATTTCAATGAATTAAATGTTTTCTATTTTGTGAGAGTTTTCCTTTGACTTTATAGTGTTGATTCTCCCAACAAGTCACAGTTAGAATTCCTCTTTCTATCTTTTTACCTGTATTCAAGACAATCCTTAAGTCGATTCGTATCATTTGACATAAGAGCTTCAATGCTTGAATTCATGTTTTATCTATCTCTTTTGGTTTGTCTTCTTCAATCCTTGTTGATTTTGCAATTAGTTTGATTCTTTTGTTATTTTCCTTTTTCTTATTTTACTTTGTGTTTCTTCTTTTCTATTCTCTTATTAAATCAAGAAAAAAAAAACCAAAATTCATGAAAAAAAAAGAAGAATAAAAAGGGTGAAATTTGAAAACAAAATGCCATATTGAAAAAAAAAATTGCAAAAAAATAAGTTTTTGAATGGTAATCAATCTATTGTTTTTAATTACTTACTACACAATCAAAAGAAGATTTCACAAAAATAAGATCAGCAAGGGGGGGGGGGGGGGAAGGCACAAAAGTGGCAGTTGTAGTGTTGAGAATTCAACAAAAATCATAAATCAGAGATTCAGAAATCATCAGAAAAAAAAAGATAAATAATTTTAATGATAATAATAATATTAATAATTATAATAATAGTAGTTTTTGATAATGACGAGTAACAATAAAGTAATTTAGAAGTTTAAGAATTAGGGTCTAGGGTTAGAATTATAATAGGAAAATAGGAAAAATAAATAATAATTGTTTTCTTTTCCTTTTGATATATGCTTATAAGTACACCTAAATAATTATGCATGTGATGATTGTTGAGAAGGGAAATACGTGATACCCCTATTGATTGTTGTTGCTTACAAGTTTGTTAAACATAAAAATTAGGGATGTTATGATTGTGCACTTTATTTTTGCTAGTGATTTAGGAAATTTGTTATGTTTGAAATTATCCCGATATAAAGGTATATGGTAGGTCATCTTTGGAAACAGAGGCGAATAGGAATGACGAAAATATAAAGCACACAATGAGTGGTGGTGACGAGTTTTAGAGAAGATGATGACTTCTCGAGTAAAGTGCATTATCAGTAAGATTTGAAAAATGATGAAAAAGCAAAGCACTTGACGTACAAAGAAGACGTAAAAGAGTTTAGATGTTTGTTGATGAATCAGTAAGGACCAAGCCTTATTTGATGCATAAAAGGTATGACAATACCAATAACTAGTGGAGACTCGGTTACAAGGATGGAGGAGGTAATTAATGACTGTTTTATCAAAATATCATGTCTGAAAAATTAAGACTGGAGGATTGCATAGGTTGACTATAATATGGTACTTGAGGAATGTTGTAGGCTATTGAAGTCCTTGGAGGTAGTATGAGGTATCAAGTTGTGATGACTTTGAGATCAAAAGGATTCGCCCAATCGACTTGGTATCCTTGACAAATACAAAGCATTACCATGTTTGATTGAGAATATCCTTATCCAAGTACCAGGTAGGGTATGTATTCTTAATCGTCACCTAGAAAGCAAATAAGAAAGTATTAAGACATATCGTGTAAGTCCTTTGGGAGCTAGAAGATTAAGAGTCAACAAGGGGCGCTCAATGCAATTAGTAGGAGAATTTTATAGGGACGCTACAGTGAGAAGAAAGAACAAGAGGGTAAGTGAATATGTCTATGTACGTTTGATTGAGAGGATGGATGACTCACTCCTTACACCCTTATATATGAAGACGACACCTTCACTGGTCACATACAATTCACATTCCTCCCGTTAGACCTCGTTCTGCATGGAGACCTGACTCACGTTGACCTCCCCATGATTGTGACCCAAACTCTTCTTCTGGGTTATTCTCAAGTTCTTAAGCACCAACTGCTCCACTTACTACTCTTAAACCATCTCAACCCACTGCAGCCATGACTGTTAGTGGGGTTGAGCCCTCAAATGAGGTTCGTTCTCCTGAGAGTGCATCCCCTAGGCCTGTTCCATATCCTTTCAATTCGTGAATGATGTGTAAGTTTCTCCTACCTGGACACAGGATAAACTGGAGTTTGGCTCCGTCAAGCTCAACCCAGCCAGAACATTAGGCACCCATGGAGGAGGCAAAAAAGGAAGACAAAGAAGAATCCACCGAGGAAGACGACCCTTCTAAGGGATCAATTTAGATAAAGGGAAAAGAGTGGGCAACTCCTATAATGTTTAGACTAGTATGCTAGGGTTTGTTATCCTTTGCAGCAATGTTTTGTAATTTCTCCTTTTGAAAAACTTTACTTTTAGCTAGTCTCCTAGTTTGTAATAGGAAGGATGATGAGCTATGTCCTGGCTACTTTGGGGAATGTGATGATGCTTTATTTATGAGTTATCTTATTTCGAATTTAAGCTTGGGCATTTATATTTCTGTATTATTATGAATTAATGTGTTATACTATACTTATAAATTTGAGAATTGTTTTTGATATGAAATATCTACAAAAATATTAAAATCACATTGGCAAATAAAACAAGTAGGGATTTTCTGGAATGTATATGAAAATGCCATTTTGAAAGCGGGAAGAATACTTAAATTGTGTTGTATCAATCTTAGTTGTTTTGCATTGAAGAAATTTATTTAAAATATTTTTCTTTTATATCAAAAAATTAGTTAGGCGTTACATTGAAAAAGAGCTTTCAAAAGAGAAATACAAGACTTTAAATCCAAGTTTAGACACTTGGATGATCTATCAAAGTTCTAAAAACTTGCAAGATAAAAAAAATAAAAGTAATTAGAAAATGACCTATAATTAAAAATTCAAATGAGGTAAGAAGGTTTCATAGTTTAGCATTTTTTTATAAAAGGTTTGTAAAGAACTTTAGTTTTATTATTGCACCTTTAAATGAACTTGTGAAGAAAGTTGTTTTCAAATGGGATGATATGCATGAAAGAACTTTTAATTTGTTGAAAGATAAGTTCACCAATGAAACTATGCTTTTTTTGCTTAATTTTGATAAAACTTTTGAAATTGAATGTGATGTATATTGATGCAAGACTCTAAACCAATTGCATGTTCTAGTGAGAAACTTAGTGGAGCAACATTGAATTATCCTACTTATGACAAGGAACGACAACGAGTTGTATGCTTTAGTAAGAGTTTTGCAAAATTTACAACATTACTTGTTAACAAGGGAGTTCATAATCCATTATGACCATTGAAGTTTTTGAAAACTCAAGGTAAGCTTCAAAAGAGACATGTTAAGTGGTTGGAGTTCATTGAAATGCTACCTTATGTGATGAGAATGGTAAGGAAAATGTTATGGCTGATGCATTGTCTAGAAGGTACGCATCACTTACTTCTTTGCAAACTAAATTATTGGATTTTGAGATTATGAGGGTCAAGTATGAGATTCTTGTTCTAAACATGCTTTTGGGGACTATTACAAGATAGATTCTTGTTTAAAAATAATAAGTTTTGTGTATCTCTTTGTTTTTCGCATGAAATGTTAGTTAAAGAAACTCATGGTGATGGACTGAGGAGATATTATGAAATAAAACGACTTCAAAATTTCTAGATGAGACTTGTTATTGACCGAACATAAAACATGATGCGCAATTTGTTTGTAATAAGTGCATTACATGTAAGAAAACTAAACACAAGGTTATGCTCCATGATTTCTATAGTCTTCTTATGCCTAGTCAATTTTGGATTGATGTTTTTATGAATTTTGTCTTAGGATTACCTAGATCTCAAAGTGAAAAAGAAAATATTTTTTGTTATTGTTAATAGATTTAGTGAAGTGGCACATTTCATTGCATGTTCCAAAACCAATAATGCAAAACATATTGCTAATTAATTCTTTAAAGAAGTTGTGTATTCGTACAGATTTTCTAGAACCATAGTGAGTGATAGAGATATGAAGTTTCTAAATCACTTTTAGCAAACTTTGTGAAATAAGCTAGGAACAAAACTTTTGTTTTCTACTACTGCATATCCTCAAACGGATGAACAAACTGAAGTTATAAATAAAACACTCACTACCTTGTTTGTCACACGTTGAGCTTGTTTATAATAGGTTTGTCTACTTCTTATTCTCCTTTTAAAGTTATATATGATTTTAATCAGTTGACTCCTTTAGATATTTTATCGTTGTTAACTAATGAGTATGGTAATTTGAATGGAAAGCATAAGACAAATTTTGTTAAGGAGTTACATGTCAAGGTTCGAGTCAACATTGAGGTGAAGAAAGAGCAATATGAAGGACTAAGTAGACAGGTAGCCTGCTCCTTTAGGTCCGCACATGTTTAAGCCCACTCATTTAGCTTATAACTTAAGTTACTCGCGGCTGCCCCACGTAGCTTGTGAGTAAATGGGTAAGCCCATGGCCTGAGTTAAGAGAAAAAATTTTAAAAAATCAAATAATTTTGTTACAAATTATTATAAGAAATTGAAAAAAATCTAGAAGTGTAGGGAGACGAGAGGGTTTGATTCTCAGACGAGGGTTTTCAAAGACGTCGAGATTTTGAAGACCCGCGAGGATGGAGGCCTCGATGGATGGGGGGGGCCTCTTGAAGACACATTTGCTAATGCAAGGGCTATCGTTGTTATCAAAGACAGGGAAGGAAATCACAAAATGAAAGGGTACAAAAAACATACCTTTGTTGTTGCAAAAGAGAAGGACGAGAACAAAGGAGGAGGGTTGTCGTTGCAGCTTTTTAAGTCACTGACCAGACTAATGTTTCTCCTAACCTTTTTAAACCACTTACTAAAAAAACCCACGGAACCCGCAGGTATACCCACTTAGTTGGCGAGTAAAATAGCCCACGTTTTAAATGGGCTTCAAAATTAAGAGTTTGTACCCACACATGGTTGTGGGCTATGCGAGCTAACCCGCGAGCCTTTATCCATTTACTTAACTCTAATAATATGCAAAGAAAGTAAGTAAGGGTCGTGTCAAAGTTATTTTTGAACTTGGAGATTGAGTTTTGATTCATTTGAGGAAAGAAAGGTTTCTTATTGTAAGAAATTCAAGTTGCAACCAAGAAGAGATAGACCATTTCAAGTGTTGAAGCGGATAAATGATAACGTTTATAAGTTGGATTTATCAAGTGGATATGGTAATATAACTTCTACATTTAATGTGGTTGATCTCACTTTGTTTGATGTAGGTGGTGAACTTGATTTAAGGACAAATTCTTTAAGAGGGAGGAAATGAAGAGGACAATCTCGTGTACTAGATCTAAGACCAAAATGATGAAACAAGTTTTGCAAAGCATAATTGTGAAGACTAGGAAATGTTCAAAACAAAGGAGATTAGAGGTTGCACAAAAATAATAATTTTTTAATAAGTTGATGAAATTCAAAATAATGAAGATTTTTTGCATTTATTATTAGGATATATGTTTATTTTATCTTAAGATTTATTTTCTTTAATAGGGTTATAATTTTATCTTATTTTTAGTTTAAATGATATTAACATTTTAACTTATATTATCTTTAGTTAAGATAATATTATAGTTTTTTTTTCTAATTTCCTATAACTAGGAACCTATGTAAAGGAGTGTTTTATCCGTTGTGAGAACTTCTTTTTTGTTCTTGGGTTAAAAAAATTTATAGTGTTAATTCTACTAACTGATGACGGTTAGGGTCACGTTTCTTTGATGATTTTCGTTCTACTAATAAGTCACGATTATGGTCAAGTTCATGTTGTTTCTTTCCTTTTACCTCTTTTCAAGACCATCCTTAAGTTGATTCGCATCAAAACTACAATATAGAAGAGATTCACATTTAAAAGAGAGATTGTTGGAGTTCAAATGTAAAGATGAAATCTCATATTAGATAAAAATGAACAGTTGAATAACACATGAGTGAGAAAAATGTGGTGTCAAATTTATTTGTATAAGTTATTTGTAATTCATTAGTGAAAGATCTCTCAAGTGTTTATCACTCTCAAATTCCCAACACTCCCCACACAACATTCATTCATGTGGTACTTAACTTTAGATATTGTGTGGGAAGCATCTTTAATCAATTTTTGTGGAGATAAGTTTGTGGGAGCAAACCATAATATATTACTTCATTTAAAAAGGTATTATGCATTTGTGGGAAGGAAAACATATATAGAATACGCATAATAGTTAATTTGTTTTTGTATTTGTAGATAATTTTTTTGGATGAAATAAGTGTAAGCAAGTAAGCAATAAGTACCCTAAGACGATAGGTAACAAACATGTTAGCAATTTAGGAAGTAAAAATAAATATTTTTTATTAAAATTTTTTTTTTAAAATAAAATATTAGAAATAAAAAATAAAAATAAAAAATT
>JAMLFT010006937.1:0-15424 GCA_026544285.1 Pachyrhizus erosus
ACTTTTGATAATAGATTTTTATTTTTGGTTAGAAAATTCAATTATTTAAACATAGGAACAAATTTCATAAAAATTGGATTTTAAACAGACAAGAATAAGCGAATTTATAGAAACTATGTAACGGAAGAATGATATATAACGTCATTTTTTTAAAATCGTGAACTATCTTTAAATTTTAAATTTAAAAGACAAGATAATTCCTATTTTAAACCCCCTTAAATATGCAGAGCTTCTCAATAAAATTTGAGTAATTTTTCAGAAAAATTTAACGTTAGAAGAATTTTCGACCTAATTAGGAATACAACTGGTACGTAGACTTGATAAAATTATAACTTTGAGGCTCGATGACTTATATGTTGTAGGATTGGAGTAGCCATGAATAGAGAACTTGAAAACTAAATTCTAGATAAATTCTTACACACCAATTCAAATTAGATAATTATTAGGATACATAAAAGTTAATTAAGAAGGACAACTTATAAAATTGTTAGGAGAATGAGTTGATTGTTACGGAGGAGGGATTGTTGTTGCCAACGAGACCACCTCGAATGAATCAATATTGAGTCTCAATAGATGAGACATTGTTTGGTCGTTTGTAGAAGTAGAGATGAGTGATGTGTTGATAATTGAAAAATTCTAGACGTGATGAACTCATTGGATGGACGAGTTGATATGAATATAGTGATTGGTGGGCGGTGAGTCTCATAATTTGAGGCTGAGGTGCCTATGGTCATAGGGCATGGTACATGATTTTGAACTAGTGATGGTTGTTGAAGGCTTGAGAACGTGACGTTGTGATGAGGGCACAATGACTTTGTTGTTATAATAGCTGATGAAGGCAAGATTTGTCCTTGTAAAAAGTCATCATGTTAGTACCAATGATTTGATTGAGACTTGGTTGCGATGGTGATGGAGGTGGTTGATAAATGATACGATAAAGTCGTGTATGAGGAAATTAAGAATGAAGATTACATGTGTTGACTATAGTATAATAGTTGAGAAATGTCTGTAGGCTTGAAGAGTTATAAGGGGTTGTGTTGAGGTGCCAAGTTGTAACAACTCTAAGGGTAGAGGGACTCACGTAACCGGCTTGGCGTCCCCGACAAATATAGAGCATTATCATGGTTGGTCAAGAGTATCTTGATTTGAGTACCAAACAGGATATATATTTCCAATTGTCACCCAAAAACAAATAATGATGAATATACGTTATGTAAGGCTTTTGTGACTTGGAGGGTCAAGAGGCATTGTGAGCCCAAAAATACAACTAATAGTAAAGTAAATAGGACGTGAAGGTGAGATATGAGAGTGAACGAATGCATTCTTATATGTGATTTGTATGACTCAAACTAGATGGATGACTCACTTCTTACATTTCTATTTTTTTCAAATACCGATGTCGAAGTTTTACCGGCCAATTTTTCGTCTAGCAGGATAGACCATCGAGGGACAGTGAGTCTACGACCCATTATATGAGGAGGAGGACCCATATGAGAGATCTGTGTAGATGGAGGCGATGATGTACAACTCATAGGGGGTGTGTGTGTGTGTGTGTATATATATATATATGATTTCCTTTTATTGCTCTGATTGTGATACTCTGTATAGGTAGACTAGATCATTTTTTGTAGATGGGCATTGTGAATCCTTTTTTTAAAAAAACTATATCCTTTTTGCATCCGTGGTCTGTATATTGGCACTCTGTGATTATGACTATTTTTTGTCACAATATTACAAATGAATGCATTGATGTTTTGGTCAGATTGTGTTTGGTGGATAGTTTTTATATGTATTTAATTCTTTTTATATATGTATTATGTTCAATTAAGTTTTTCGTTTAAATTATTATTGCCTTGTACATGCTTATGAAAATAAAATTTTGCTCAACTCTTATTTGATTAAATGAAGGTTTTGTAATGAACTTGTGTAAAAGAATTTTCTAATCATCGAACTCGTCTGGAAGCTATTTCTTCCATTTTGACTATTTCTTAAATAATTGAATCTTGTAAAAAAAGTGAAGTTTATTCATTAAAAATAGAGTTGAATTTGAGGTGTCACATTAAGTTAGACTCTTTTACATGACATTGCAGCATCACTTTAGTTTATCTTTTGTTGGGTCCCTAACAAATCTTTTATGCCTAGGGTCAAATCTATATCTCTCAATCATTAACAATTTTCATAAGCTTTTCTTTCATTCTTATAATCATTATACTAATTTACTCTCGTTAGTAGTTTAAGAATCATCTCCTTAATAGTACTTCTCTACCACAATTGTATTTATTTAAAATTAACCTTACTCACATAAGACTTTATCTTTCTTTTCATAGATGCTTAAGTTATCTACCAAAATTAAGTCTAAAGTTACTATTATTCCAAGATATCTTAAACATTTTCTTTAACTTATGTTGCTTTAGTCCTCTTACAAGATTCATATCCTACTGTTTATTATGTTAAAAACATATTTTTATTTATACTTGTCTTAACTAGGACCGACATAGGACTATTCTAGATATATCTTTCCTTATACCCTTTAAGGTAAGACAAGACATCCTTAATTAATGTACAAACATACTTTGTAGGTGACTTAGTACTAGACATGCATCTTATCAATTTGCATTACTATCATTAACACACTTCTCAATCATATAAAATACAATCACCATTGTTGATGGTATCACACATTTCACGTAAGTGCAATACAATACACTTGTTGCATTCACATCACAAATCACATAAGCCAAACATACAACAATCTATGATGTAATGCAATGTTTTTCTTTCTTTTATTCTCATATGCATATTGTATCATTTAAAACTCTTGTGAAAGTAGTCTAGGATTACATGAGTTGACAAATCCACTCTAGGTATTCAATACTAATATTCTCAACTAGGATGACTGTAACACCTCAAATTTTATTAGAAATAAACTTCCATGAGACCTTTTTAGGATCATGTTATTTTATTATACTAAATTACTTGATTAAAGATGCCTGATATGTTATTGTTATTGTATTATTATTGTTATTATAGTAAGTAACTAAATAAAGTTGACATAAATGTTAACAAAAGCTATAAAAAATAATCAACAAATATGGGCAAGTAAACGAAAGTAAGGAAATTTCCATTGATTCAATTCATGTTTAGGCTTGGCCAATCGTATACCAACGACTAAATCAATCGTCACCCATCAGTTTTTTATTAGCCGTTAGCCAACAGCTGCCAATTGACAAACAACTTTGGTGCCAAAAGTTGGCAAAGTTGAAACTTTGACGAAGAAATGGAGAAAAATATGGGTCAATAATGTTATTTACTCTTTTTTAAAATGGTGTGATACCAATTCATTCTTTTATAGGTAACTTATTGTATATTTCTTGGTTTTTTCTCTATGGAGAGTTTTAAGCTAGACATCGGCCTTGACAATGGCCAGGCTCAACGAAGAAGATGATGACTGTGATTTTATCTGGTCATGGCATAGAGTGGTCCTGTGTGACTGGGTGGTGTACAGTTCATACTAGATTTTCTATTTTCAATTTCATTTTATGATTTTTGTACCTTTTGTCTGATAATGATGTGTGTGTGACTATTTCATTATTTGTTTTAACTATTGTATACATACATTATGGGAAGCAAATTTCATACATTATTAGTAGCAAATAAGTTTATATTTTCTCATTGCGAATACAGATGGAGATGCACTTTTGCAATAGTTCCAACTTGTGTTACCTTAAAAACCAACAGCAAAACAGGTTCTACCGGCTACTAAAACTCCAGGAGTGGCTGGAAAGAAGTGGTTCCAAGGAAATGCAATTGTTGTGAGGCACTTCACATGGGTCTTTGAGGTGAACATGTAATTTTTTTATTTAGTACCCGACTTTTTTGTTTTGGTTTTTTGTTTATAACAATAATAATTATCACGTTTTGAGCTTCTTAATAGGGAACAGGGTCAATTCCAAAGAGAGTCAAAATTAGTGATCTTGGCCATGCTACAACTTTCCACAAATCTAATGTTGCTCATTGCATTGTGTTTGTGTTTAGAACAACAACATAAAGCCTCTGATAAGTTCTAAATGAAAAATATGAATATGTTACTTTTTTCTTAAATAATTAGTTTTCTATATCTGCACAATTTATTAGTTTAATATTCCAGATTTTCTTATTTTCTTCTTTGTTCATGGATCCAAAAGTATACAAAGAGGATTATAACGATTTGCATATTTGACTCTTATGCATCAAATGTGATTGTTAATTGATCCTAAAAGAGTACCTTGGGCAAATTTAATGTGTATTGGGGATGATATAGAAGATTTATTTGTTACTTCATCTCTTTTTTGATTTTTCTGTTTTTGGTTTTCAGATTCTGTAGTTATGAAGCAGATGAGTTCATGTAATTTTTTTGCTGCATTAGCGGTAGTTTACATAATTGGAACGATGAATTGCATTGTATCTTTCGTTAAGATGAAAGGCGAATTGACATTGCTATGTTCTGTTGGTGTTTGCCTATCTGTCTCTTTTTTCTTTGTTTTATTTGTTGGAGCTAAGAACGTTGACATCATCTGATATGGATTAACAGGCAAGGCATGGAATACTGTAATTAAGAGCAAGGTAACGTTTGAATACTTAATATATATACTAAAAGGAACAATATGAATGCCAATAAATATTAATGATATCTATTGAGTTATGGAAAGGGAGAAAGAAGCACAAGAGGCTATAGCTTAATGCTCATTACATGGCCTGAATCCTCCTGAAATGAAGCAAATCTTGAATGAAGAAAACAACTATAGAGAATTGTTTAAACTTGTAGATCAGGCTAGGAAGTGTGTTGACGTAGCAAGGTAATGTTTAATGATATCTGTCTGCATTTCCCCCCCTTAATGTTGAGTCTATTGTGAAACTCAAGGAACATGACATTTAGACATTTCAGTAGCACTACACCATTTGAGTGACACAAGTCCTGTTGGAAGAAATGATAAAAGATAAACTATTTCTTTATATTTTCTGTCATTATTTTTTCATTTCATGATGACAACGTTGTGAACATCGGATTCCTTCTGGAATTGCTTGTATTGCCCTTGAAAAGGTGATGGTATATTTAATTATATGAATTCAATATTTTTCCCGGTGAAATAAGATTTTAGCTATGCAAATAAATAATGAATAAATAGTACCAAATTTCTGTTTTTCGGACTATGTTTCATGAAAAGGTGGTTTCCTTCGAATAAGTGCCCATTTAGTGTGCTGAAAATGTGTGATTACTCCTAATTTAATTTATCATCCAATCGCCACATCTGATCATATATTGAGTTACAAAAATATGTTCGAAACTGGTAAATTAATTCGTCATGTTTTATGAATATTTCACACAAAAACTTGAAATATATCCTAAAAAATATTATTCATCATATATATATTTTATTTCCAATTTTAATTTATGCAAATATACTATTACATATACCTGGTATATTATTGGATGTTGTACAAATTTGATATCAAGACAAGTACAAATGTTTTACTGTGTCAGGATCACTTTTTAATTGATCAAATGAATATATGGAATTCATATTATCTATGAAATTTGACCTCTGTTTTTGGTAAACAAAAGAAATTTGACCATTTTTTGGAATTTGTGATAATATCTAGATGATGACTATTTAATTGCATGAAAAGATTAAACTGTAATTCAATTTTATTAAAAGATTAAACTATAAATCTTTATTTAAAGTATTTATAGTTATAATGATATGAGATAAAAGTTAAAAGAAGAATTTCAATGAATCAATTGTCGTAATTCTGGTAAAGTTTTAATATTCTCCATAATAAAATCCAGGATCTAACTACTCTATAAAATGTATATAATAATATAAATATAACTAATGAAACATCATTAAAATAATTTGAAATAGAAATATAGTATAATAAACTTGATATACTGTTAGTATTAATTGATGTTATTTTTTTTAACCTATAACTGCTATCCTATTATTAGTTTTCATACATCAATTTTAACAAACTCTTAGGTAGTATTAATTGATGTGATTTTTTTGTTTAATCTATAATTGGTATCCTATTATCAGTTTTCATACATCAATTTTAACAAACTCTTAGGTATCACAATAAAAATATATATATGTCATACATAATGTTTAGCTTTATGTGATAAACAATTTCACAACTTGAATTTAGGGATGACAAAAAATTGCGTTATATTTAATGAATAATTTGATTGGTACTTGCTCTATGTTACTTGTAGGCATGAGTATTTTGTCTACCTACAAATTAAATGGATAGAGACGAGTGTCATGGTACCTACACCTACGAATACTCATTATCTTTTAAAATATTAAAAATACTCTTACGTATTTAAATAATTTTATTGGTTGTTTGAGTTTTTTTCTCTAGTATTGTGTACATTATGACTACAAGATAAATGAAAGTCTTTGAGAGTTAATGATATATTTGTTAATATGATATTTGTTTCAACAATACTAATGCAAATGTAAATTAATTTTGTAAAGTGTTATTTTAGGTGCATCATATATTGACTTTTTAATTTTATATATTCTTCTCTTGATATGAAGAAACTTCTTGTACTTATTCTTATGATATAATAACATTTCTTTTTTTTGTCTATCAAAAGAAAAAAATAAATTCCTTACCCACAAGAATGAGTTTTTTCAAGCCTTTAGTATATTTTACAAAAGAGTTAAAAAAAAATGGCACATGTATTGTTTTAATGATAAGTGATAATGGATGAGAGTTTGAAAATGAAAGTTTTCTTAGGTTTTGTGAAGAGAATTTCTCACAACTTCTCTATGCCAAGAACACCTTAACAAAATGGTTTGGTAGATAGAAAGAATAGGTTGTTGTAAGAAATGGTTAAAACCATGTTGAATAATAACTCTACTCCTAAGAAGTTTTGGGTTGAAGTAGTGAATACTACTTGTTATCTTCAAAACAATATATACATAAGGTTTATCTTGAAAAAGACTCTTTATGAATTGTGGAAGGGACAAAAACCCAACATATCATATTTTCACCCTTTTGGATGTTAATGTATCATTCTAAACACTAAGGACAATCTTGGTAAGTTTGATTCTAAGTGAGACGAAGGAATTTTATTGGGATATTCTAAAACGCTAAAGCCTATAGAGCTTACAATTGTTGAACTTTAGTAGTTGAAGAAGTAATCCATGTAAGGTTCAATGAAAACAAGTCTAATAAGAAATTATTAGAGTTAGCAGAAGATTTTGCATGAATGAGGTTGGACAACCTTGTCCATATGTCCAACACTGTCTAAGAAAGCCAAATATTTGTTAATCCAACAATCGTCCAAGATGCATAAAGAGAACCTATTAGACGTAACTGATACGTGAGGCATTACCATCTTGATGACCAAGTCATCAAGGATGTCCATAACAAAGTCAAAACCATATCATCTTTTAGTGAGCAAGCCTATACAACTTTAATTTCTGAAATAAAACCAAAAAGTATTGATAGTGCTTATAAGATGAAAGACTAATTAAAGTCATGCAAGAAAAGTTGGATCAATTCCAAAAGAACGAAGTCTAGAAGCTTGTGAAACTACCCAAAGTAAAGTCAATCATAAGAATAAAGTGGTTATTCAAAATTAATCTTGCTAAATCAGGTCACAATTATGATCATGCTTCTTTGATAATTTTGATTTTACCAGCAGATTGCAATTAAGGTTAAGTTCCTTATTGCTTCGTTCTTGAATTCAAGACGATCCTACATTAATTCATATTAGTTGGTATTAGACCTAGATTCTTGAATTTAGGTTTTATCTATCTTTTCTTTGTTTGTCTTTATTCCTTATTGTTTTTGTTGTTATTTTGTTTCTTTTATTCTATTTGGTCTTCTTTTATCCTATTCCTTTTCGTTATCTTCCTTTGTGTTTATTCTTTTCTATCTTATTATCAAAGAAAAAAAACCAAAATCGTGTAAAAAATGAAATTTGTGAAAAAAAAAGGAATCTAGATTGAAATAAAAAAAAAGTTGCAAAAAAAACTTGAGATGTAATCAATCTATTGCTTCAAATTACTTACTACACAATCAAAATAAGATTTTAAAAAAAATGTTAATTCATCTTATATTCTATTACTCACAAAGTGTCAATTTTTGTCTTATTTCTTTATTGGTTCTATAACCCTTCCTTTGATTGTGTCTCATTAGAAAAAAAATGTCAAGTTTCTTCTTCATTTTGTTTCTATTGTTCTTGTTCTCTAAAGTTATCATATCATAAATTATTTGTTGCTTCTTATTATGTAGGATCATCCTTAAAAATTTCTTACTTAAAAGTTCATAAGGTGAAATTGAGTGGTAAAAGGCAAGAGTGGTGGGATTATTAAAGGAAAAAAAAAGAAGCCAAAATTGAGTTAAACACAAGTGTTTAAAAATATTTAAGTGTCAACATATGAGAAAGTGGTTGTGTGAGGATTTTGTTTTATAATTTTTTGCAATATTTCAACTATGATTACAGAAGAAGAAGAATGGAAGATTGATCTCAAACTATTTATGATGAAATTTCAAGAACAATTTAAGACTTTATATAAAAAATTGGATAATCTTCAACTCCTAGTTAAATCTAGAAGTCTAAGGGACGATACACTTTTAAATAGGAGGAAAAGAGAAAAATTTAATTGTAGTACTAAAGGAGAAAAGATGAATCAAGAAGAGATAATCATTTGGAAAATATTAAGGTGACAATCTCATCATTCCAAGGTAAGAATGATCCAAAATTATATTTAAAATGAGAAAGAAATATTGAACATGTGTTTGAATATTATTACTTTTGGAAGAGGAGAAGATTAAACTAGCAGTTTCTATTGATTTCTTTAAAAGCCAATTTTCATAAACTATTTCTTTGTATTTTTCTTTATATCTTTTATATTGCAAAGAAATCATATGAAGGTTTTGTAAAAGGGTTTCGTAAAACATTTCTTTATCATTTGAAGAATCATTTGATGAAGAGGATAAAACTTTAGATATAGATTTTACCTTTATATTTGCATTTGTGTCATCCATCAAATAGAGATTAGTCTTCTCATCATTTGAACTGTTATTATTGTTGTCCAAGTCTTCCAAGTGACCATCAAACTCTTCTTCTTTTTCTCTAGGTGCCATTTCTTTTAGAGCTTAAGACATTTTGCTTTGATGTGTCCTAACTTTCTACATTCAAAGCAAATGATATCATTGCTTTCTTCCATGCCTTTTCTTTTGTACTTGCCCTTCTTCCTAGATGAGCGCTTAAATTTTCCTTTCTTCTTTATCATTTTCTTAAACTTTCTCGAAAGAAGAGATACCTCTTCATTAGTAGATCTATTTGAGCTATCTTTTGACTTTTCATACAATTATGCTTTTAGAGCTTTGTATTTGGATCTTCTATCTTCTTTTCTTTGACTTGATTCTCATACTTGGAAAGTCGTAGATCCTTGTTGAACTAGTTGGCTTTCAACAAATACCTTTGCTTCATAAACTCTGAAAGTTCCTAGAAGCTTGTACAAAGAAAGATGTTTCATGTCCTTTGCTTCACTAACTACTATAGTCTTCATCTCCCATTTCTAAGTAAGGTTGTCCAAGATCTTCAGGTTATTCTAAACTTTAGTAAAGGTATGGCCGAGACAATGAATACCATTCAAAATAGTTTGAAATCTTCCAAGCATTTGATAAATGGTATCCTCCTCCTTCATAGTGATGTTCTCATATTTTCTTATGAGAGTAGTAATATTCCTCAAATGAACATTGTTTGTTTCTTTGTAGTTAATCTTGAAAGCATCCCACAACTCTTTTGTATTTTTTAAAGTTCATAACTTGTTATATTCTATTTTTTTAAGAGTGTAGGTGATGATGTAGCCAACTTTTTTATTGAGTTATGCATTGTTAAAATCTTCTTAAGTCCATTGTGATTCTAAATGAGTGATAGTAATATAACCTCTAACAATAATATGTCAAAGTTGATATTGTGTTGATTTGATGTACATTTTCATGCGGTCTCTCGAGTAAGGATAGTCTTTACCAAGAAAAATTGGAAGACGAACTAAGGAAGCACCTTCTAGAATAAGTTGACTTTATTGGTGGACCATCTTTAAATCTTTTCCTTTAGACATTGTCAGGCGCTTAACCCATTATAGGTTGAGCTTTGATATCAAACTATAAAAAAAATAAGAAAACACAAGCAAAGAGATTGAATTATGTTTTAAAATTGTTTTGCAAAACTTTCAAATAAAGCACAATACATGATTGTTTGTCTTCTTTAATAAAAAAACTTAAACAAAGTTTCAAAAGAATAACAAATGAAAGATATAAAAATGTTATTTAAGATAAATTGACAACTCTTCCTTGTTAGTATGTAGATAATAAAAAGAAATGACATCACAAATTTTGTACTGGTTTATATCTTCCACTAAGGCTACGTCCAATTCTTGGCAAACTACTAAGTTTCATTGTATCAAAAAATATAAATATTCTTTTGTTAAGCCACTTATGACTTTACACCAAGTAGTTTTTCCTAGTTTCTTCAAACTATTTCAAGGGTATTCTTTCATAAGTCACTTCTAACTTAACCTCACAAGTTTTAAAAAAATATGGACTCAAGTTACTCTCAACGTTTGTATCAAATGAATATGAATAATGTTAATGAGTTTATCTCTCAATTTGATAAATATTTGAAATTTTGTTTTGGAAGAGATAATTTACAAGATTTTTAAGAATGAGGAACCACAAGAAAGTCTTTCTTAAAGCATGTATCTTTTTTTTTTTTTTTATGTTCAAAGCTTTCTTCTATTTATAGGCAACATGCTTCATTGACTGAATTGAAACATTTGAATTCAATCTTTCATCTTAAATATATCTCACAACGATCTTTCATTTTCGTTTGTTGGTGAAACATCTGAATTGATAATTAATGTTGTATTAATTACTTTTTACCCACTATGCTTCTACTCTATAGATAACCCAACTTATTTATCTTCTTTTATAACCTTGATGTTATTTTTAATTTCTTTGTGTTGAGCAATAGTGATGTTATTTATTACACGATTTTTGAGATAGAAGCCTTCTTGAATACTTTTTTTTTTATCTTCTTTATTTTATAAAATATTTTTTGCACAATAAAAATATTTGTATTTATGTAATAACTATAGATGGTTGAACAAAATAAATAAATGAAAACAAAAAAGCTATCTAAATACAAACGATAGACAAATGATTTATTAGACATATCATTAATTACATTAGTCATCTGTTTATAATTATTAAAATTTAATTATTGTTTCTACAACATCAAAACATAAATTTTTAGGGATCTTAATTTCTTTTTGCCTTAACAGAGGTTTTGGATCCAAAAAAATGAAAAAAATTAATTGTAGGTCAGTTACGCTAAAAAAGAGAAACATTATAAGTTGTTTATGTTTGCACCCTCTTTTGATTACTAAATAGACGTAATGGATATTAGGCAAATTTCTGATAACACCCCAAATTCTATCGTGTACACCTCCCTAATAGATTTATTCTTTCTACTTTCCAAGTCCAATCCTATTTTATTTCTTATAACTCAATATTTGTAATTTATATTTAAACAAAATCATATCAATAAATAAGAATATTTAATTAAAAGTTAATCACAATAATTTACAAAATTCAATCAAATCAAATATCATAAAAGATTTATAATTATTTAACTTAAATTAAATAAATGCACACACATAATTTCAAATACATATCAAGTCAAACCACATACATATAGATACAAATATCTAAATCAACACACATGAAAAGAGCTAAGGAATCAACCATAAAATTTTATTGTGCATCTAATTCCTTCGTATCAAACAAAAATCTTAATTTAATAAATTATTATTATTCTGATTAAATTATCAAAATAATTTTAATTCTTCAAAATACATCAAACATCACTAAATTTTCAGAAGGTAAAAATTGAGATATTACAACTATGATTACAATAAGATAGAATGTTTATTGTATCATATCTTGCTCACCAAACAGGTTCGTAGTTTCTAACTCATTTTGAAATTTGATCACTAGCACTTGGAGCCAAATTGATTTTATAATATAAATGTCATTTTTAAAAGCTATGTTACTGTTACGGGTGTAAGTAAAATGTCAAGAGGAAAAGAGACGATATTGTTCTCTTACAAAGCTTTTCTTGAAAGTGGAAGAAGAAAGGAAAAATCCAAAGACTGAGATTCATAAGATCGAAAGCAAATCAACATCAGTCAAAGTTGAGGCTTATGCGCAACAGTTTGAGGGATAAGTCGAAAGATAAATAAAAAAATATAAAATTCGAAGGTCAAAATCGAAGGGGCAAGGCATGTGTTTGAAAAATTGACAGTAGCGATCGAAGTTCAAATATTCATGATAGTTACCATAGTTAGGCAATTTTTCTTTTCTGACATGTGTCTAGCTTTTGTGAATCGATTGTTAGGTTGAAATCCCTATAAATAAACAGGTTAGAGTGATATCAAAATCCAATTCAAACATTCATAAAATTTCATACCAACCAAATATATTGAGGAATCAAAGACTATTAATTTACCATCAACAATATGTATGTTCTAAATCCATTTATTTTTAGTTCAATTTATTGTATATTTTTATGATCAAATGTATTTGCTTTACATTTGCTTCTTCTTTAAATTCTTCTCACAATTCAAATTTTTTTCAATCTCTTCTTCTCGAAACTCTTTAGATTTCATTAAGTTTAAATTTCTATTCTAAATTTCTTTGATACTGGATAACAAACATAACAAATCAAACATTCATTAGAATTGATTTAAAGAAACAAACTCCACATAAAAGCGTTTTATCAGTATCAATTTAAACAAAAAGAGACTACAAGTCGATTTTAAGTTACAACAAATCGATTATGTTATTCAACTTAGTTAATTATGTTATGTAGCATTATCAATTATGTATGAAAACATAATCCATTATATTATAGCATAATCAATTTTTTTAAAATTACAAAAAAGAAGAAGAAATAATGCATCAATTTATAAGAATAAAAATATATATTTTTTTTATCTATCTAACCATTTTAATTTAAATATTTTAAATTTTACTTTTACTTTATTGTTTTAACTAAATAATTTATATATTTTTTTATATTTCTCACCAATTTTCTTTCTTTTCTTTTTACATTTACCTAGTCCTTCTCTCTCTATTTTTTATCCCCTTATCCAACCGAGCCTTGGGGTATTCATCAAGAATGCGATAACATGAATCTACACCAAATAAACTACATTATTCGTATAAATATTTGAATAGTAGGATATAAAAAAAGATAAATATTTTTATTAATCACGTAAAATTCACATAATTAAAATAACTGCAAACCGCACCAGACACTAAATCAAACTCCAAAGTAGGAGGATCCATCATTTCCAACTTTCTCGAAACCATATGAAACATCAACACCGCCAGTTATTGTAATGGAGTGTAAAATGAAGAATATATATATATTATGAGTATGTTTGGATAAATCTATCTAAAAAATACTTTAAAAATAAAAAATAAAAATAATTTTTTATAAATTAAAATTAATTTTAACTTATAAAAAATAATTTTATTTTTGTCTTCTCTTAAAAGTAATTAATAGATAAATTCACCCAAATAGTCTTATATTAAAAAAAAAAAAAAACTATGGCAGTGGCACTAATTATTGGCAATAGTAGCCTGATCCTTTGGTGCACCTTCTGCAATTTCTGCAATTTCTGCAATTTCTGCAATTTCCTTTCTAGGAGGTTGTGTATGGCAATGGAAACGTAGTGCACCTTCACTCATTATGACCCCAAACATGGCTCCCAAGCCGAAGACATGGCCTGTCTTAAGTGGAGTCATTTTCTTTTTTTCCCTCTTTGCTGCGGATAATGACGGAAAATTAGGCTGATGTTTGGAGAAGACATATGCAGAGTATTTATAAATCTTCCTTTCGCCGTGATGGCTAACTTTCCCCTTCTACAAGGGTCCACCAAAATATGAGAACTGCTCATTATTCAACTTGGTTTTCCTTTTGTTTTATTATAATTATTATATTAGTTTAAATATGTTTTTATTTTTTTAAAAATATAAGTGAGTTTTGATTTTGGTATTAGAAAATTTGCTTACTTTTTATTTTTATCTTTTTAAAATTTAAAATTATTATTTTTAGTACTCTTAGTAAAATGAATAATTTTTTATTTTTGTATCTAAATATATCTTGCTTGATTTTAATTTTCTAAAATTTAAAAATATTATTTTTATCCTTAAAATTTCTTTTAAGATAGATAGATATTATTTATTTAATTCATTAAGGTCAGTTTAATAGTGAGAAGTTTGCATTATTATTTATATGAAATTTTAAGTTCAAATTTAGTGCCGTGACTTCCTTCTATATATAACAAAAAATATATAACATTTATTTTAGAAATATAGAAAAAGTTTCATAAATATTACTTGTTAACTTAATATTATATACACAAAGCTAGTGCTATCACGACGGTCATTTAATTTTAAGTTACGCACATATAATTATTGTATAAAAAAATCATATAAATAATTAAAAAATGTCACATGATGATAAGAAAAAAAAGTAGATTTTTGAGACCAAGACAAATTTTTGGGAGAATCAAGACTAATATTTGCTGGTTTTTCATGACAAAAAATATGTTTAAATCTTATTATAATTATTGTTTTGGTCTATAATTAGTTGACATTAGTTTGCGGTCACAAGTCTGAACATTGTGACATTGAAAGGCCAAAATATAAAGCCCAAACATTTAGATGGCCATTGAAAAGTTTGGACAGACCAAAATATCTGACATGGCCCAATATAAGGTTTGTGTGCCACGTTGTACCAAATGCAAACTCCGTTTTTGAAAAAAAAAAAAAAAGAAAAGGAAAATGAGAGCTGGTTAAAAGAGAACTTCAGATGTAAACCCTAAATGTAAAAATTGTTAAATTGGTATTATTTTATGAAAATATTCCTAAATGTGAAGGATTTAAAACTATTTACTAGATTTGGTTGGTTTTGTTTTTTCTGAGCTTAAAATTAAAACCTTTAGATTTTCCACGAACCTGTTGATGCCTTATTGCAAATCAATGTGACTGTTCGAGGGCAGTTTTTGAGCTCATGGCCGGTAGAACCTACAATCTCTCAGAAATATTGGTTTTGGCATGTTGTAATTTTACAATAGAATTTAACAAAGTTTTTGTCACCATACCAACAAAGATCGGATAGCCTGTAAATTTCAGGATGAGATAAAGATATTGATGTCAGACAATTAAGATAAAGAAAAGAAGATGAATGATAAATTATAGATAAATTTATTTTAAATTATTTATATGAGAAGAGAATAAAAATAAATGAAATAGTTTCTTTTTATAAATTAAAATTAATTTATGTATAAAA
>JAMLFT010006938.1:0-15424 GCA_026544285.1 Pachyrhizus erosus
GATCACATGCTTGTGGATGTAAAGTTATTTTGACAACCTCACTCTAATGTAAACCAAATTATCATTCAGTTTATGTACTCAATGAGTGTTACAACAGAAGAATTTTAATTGAAACTGTTCCTTGTGGGTATGACATTCGTACTTTGAAAAATACTATACTATAATTGATTCGGTGCACTTGCCGAAGGAAAAAAAATTAACAATGGCTATGTGGGAAGACCTTGACGAGGATACGTTTGACGAGGAAGGCGAGAAGGAAGAAAATATGTGTCTCATGGCAAACATCTATTCAAACGAGTTAAACTTTGAGGAAGAAGTAAAAGATGATAAGATTGATTTTGCTTACTTTGAATTTGTAAGGGAAGCTTATCATGAACTTCTCTCTAACTCATCTTTTCTTTCAAAAGCTAATAAATATTTAAAGAAATAGTTTTCAAAATTGACTAAAAATCATAAATCTCTTATTTCAAAAGTTAAAGCTTTGGAAAAAGAAAGCACCAAACTTGGAGAAAGTTCTTTACAAAAAAACTGAGATGAAGTTGAAAAACTTTTGGCTGAAGTCAAAGATTTAAAGGAGAATCTCTGTAAGTCTGTTAAGGGATATGAGAATTTATCAATGATTCTAAAACATTCTAAACATACATTTGCCAAGTCAGGTCTTGTATATGAGAAATATAACGTACTGATAAAATAGAAACTTAAATAAAATAAAATAAAATAAATGAAATATTAGTAATTAGAAGAAAAATAACAAATAATAGACATTAAAAAATTTCAGTAAAAAGAATTATTCTTTAATAGTATTTTTATTTTATTATTGTTAATGTTGACGTTGAGAGTAAATTGGTTATATTAAAAAGAATATTTTTAGAAAATTAAAAATTAAGTGTAGAGATTATTTATGTAATAAATGGTTTAATTAAAAAATTAATAATAGTGTAAAGTATAAGAAAGGAGATTTTTATTTGATATAAATTTGTAAATAAATATAAGTCAGAGCAGAAGTTTAAAATCTTAATTATAAAGATTTTAATGTAATTATATATATATATATAATTATTTAAGTTAGGAATAAATAAATAGTTGAGTAAAATTGGTAGAAAAAGAGGTAGAAATAAAGGAAGAAATATAATGTATATTTTTAGATTTTAGAATAATTAAAATAAAAAACAAATTAATTAAATAATATTAATAATAAATATAAAAAAAAGGATGAGAAAACCCAAAAATGGGGGTTGGGATTCGAACCTAGGCCCCTTCGGAGAAAGGAAGCACATTTTACCACTAAGCTATAAGGCCATATGTGATAATTAGTGACAAAGCAAGTATATGGATCATAGATTAAAAGAATGTAGGCTTAAAATGAATGAATAAAGCAAAATATACGTGCCAAGACTCGAACCCTAGTTTAAGAAAGGTGAGTGAGGCACACTGCCAACTAAGCTGGGGGGATCACTCGCATTAGTGGGGAGCGCTTTTATGTATATATGTGAATATGTTTCTTACGTATGGAGAATAAAAGAACAAAAATAGGAAAAAGGTGTGGTGGGGGACTCAAGCCTAGGACCTAGCACAAGAGTCCAATGTCTTAACCACTAGATCACGATGCTTCTGGTGCTAAGAACACACCTTTAGTTTTATATAAACCATATACAACCAAATGAAGGAATTAGATGCAACCACGTCACCTTGCCCATCCCCTATAACTTATCTTCCTCCTCGAGCCTCTTCTTCTCTGCAACGCCCATCCCTCCTTGAGCTTCCTCTGAACACAACAACTCTTGTACCCTACGACTTGCACAAACAATTTTGCCAATGCCCTACGAATTAAATAATCCAGAACTGAGATGTTGAAGCTATATATAAACAATGAAATCATGGATGGAGGAAAAGTAGAAAGGAAGAAACAAAATTTGCTAATTCACCCACAAATTAAACTTCATTGACCGTGTTTGATTCACAGACCTGTTTGATAATAGTCTAGCATCATTTTCATTCCAAAATCAAAACAAACAAAGCAACAAAACTCAAAAATGAAACCTCACTGGAAAACTCAAAATCCTTCACCAAAAAAGCTCAAACCAGGTAGGAGAAGTCTTTGGTAATTCATTTTTGCACATGTTAATTCTATGTTTCGCCACTCAATTAATGAAATTGATTAGGATTAGTCGAAATTAAAAATTCTGTCTTTGTCCTCTGCCAACCATGGCTGCCAGTTTGCAAAACTCGAGCAATTTTGCTACAATTAATATTTGAGTTTCATTTTAGCTATATAATTCACCATATTGATTCAAGAAATGAATCAAAATGCAATAGTGGTGGAAATTTAGCAAAAACTAGTGTTTTTGTTGAGAATTAAAGACTACTATTTGAATTTGAATTGGATACCTAAAATCTGTAAAATAGGGAACAAAGAGAGGAAGAAGAATTAGGAAATAGGAGAGGAAGAAAAGGGAGAGGAGAAGAAAAGATAAGATGGAGAGTAGGAAGAAGAGAGGAATGACCAAGAAGAAGAAAAGAAGGAAAAAAAGGGAGAGTAAGAAAGGAGAAGAAAAGAGAAGATGGAGAATAGGAAGAAGAGAGGAACGACCAGGAAGAAGAAAAGAAGGAAAAAAAGGGAGAGTAAGAAAGGAAAGAGAAAGAAGAGAGAGAAAGAAGAGAGAAAGAAAGAAAGAAGGAGAAAAAGAGAGAGAGAGAGAGAAAGAAAGAAGGAGAAAAAGAGAGAGAGGAGGGGAGAGAAAAGAGAGAAAGAAGAAAGAGAAAGAGGGGGAGAGAAGAGAGAGGGAGGAAGAAGAAAGAGAAAAGAGAAGAGAGAGAAAGAAGATAAAAGATAGAAGGAGAAAATGAAGAAAGTGATGGTAGAAAGAGAAAACGGGAAGGTAAGATAGAGAAAAAAAAGATTGAAGAAAAATAATAAATTAGAATTAGGAAGAAAATTAGACGATGAATGAATTATTATTTCAATTTCTCATAATTTTTAATTTTATCCTTATTTTGTCTAAACCATCTTTAAAAATGCTATGCATAATTCAAAAGATGAAATCTGGATGAGTAAGTAGACCAGACTACTCTTTTATTGCCCTCTTATTGTTTGATGCGATGGAAACGTGGTGTTTAGCCTCTAATAGAGGTATTATTAGAATACTCTATTGTATCTGTCTTTGTACAAACCTTATATATTTATTTATGAACCCTAAGTTAGAAGATGAATCCACGACTTATGAAAGTCACATATTCTTAGTAGTGATAAATAACCCTTTATAAGTATTCCTGTCAAGGGTAAGAATGGAAGAGAATCTATAAACACCTGATTGACTAAGGAGAAACAATCTCATTGATTGAAATTTGTACCAAGAGGATCGATTGTTAGTATGTTGGAGGAAGTTGCTGACTAAAATTATATATGTGAGACTTAAGAATGGAGAACTACATGGGTTTACTATAGTAGGTACCTGAAGAATGTACGCAGGCTCAGTTGAGTCCTTGGGGGTAGAGAAGGTGCCAAGTTGTGAGCGACTTTAAGATAGAGGATGTCACAAAACTGGCTTGGTGTTCCTGAAAAAGCATAACATTACCATATTCGGTTGAGAGCATCCTGATTGGTGTACCAGACAAGATATGTACTCCTAATTGTCACCCAGAATGTAGACAAGGATTTTTGACACGTTGCATGTAAGTCCTCTTGGAGTTAGGAAATTGGAGGCAACGAGGGTCCCTATAACGATTAGAAATCTTAGTTAGATATGATACGGTGAGATGAGAGTATGCGATAGTTAGTAGTTATCTATATATGTGTATGTATGTTTAAGAATAAATGACTTACTCCTACAACCACCCACTTTTAGATGATGATGAACAAGTAAACTTCCATATGGCAAAGGCAGCTCCTAATAGGACTTGGGGTACAAGTGCTAGTGGACAAAGATGACTCTGATTAGTGAAGAAGGAAGGTTATGTTTTAAAGATCACGTATGGATTTTTGTGACTATATACATATACAAATTATGTTTTGTATATTATTGAATTTTTGTTGTACTAACTATGACTAGGTGTACTAGTATAGTTATGAAAGTTTTCTTTAAACTTAAAATGCCTAGTAGATATCCTTTACTTAATTTCACTAAAAAGGAATACATGCAATTAGTATTATTATTGTTGTCTATGAGTAACATTATTATTTACCTTACCACAAGTCAAAATTTTCAGGAATAAAGAAAAATAATCAAAAGATATTTTAAAACAACTATATTCATTTATATGTAGATTATGAATAAACACATTTCATTTTTTTAGGCTAAGAAAACTCAAGCATTTAATTGTTAGTAACCTTAATGAGCCAATTCAAATCATTTCTAAAATGAAATAATTAATTAGGGTGTTACAAGAAAAAGAAAGACATCCATAATAAAACATGCTGTCACATATTATTACTATGGTAAACTTAGGAAAAGGTACATCCAAAACCTCTATACCTAACACGAAAGGACTCAAGTGCATTTGAATACCTAAAACAAAAGTTACTCCTGTTTCAATCTCCCATCATGGTACCTAGAAAGTGGGTGCTTGCGACATATGTCTAAAGCAAATGTATGTTCTTAAGCCTTAAGAGAAAGTTTGGTGGAACAATCACTTTCGGTAGGAATCAAAAAGGAAAAATAGTAGGAATAAGTAAGGTAGGTGTGCTCTCCTTTACTTCTATTGATAATGTTCTTCTTATTGAAGGACTAAGACATAATGTACTAAGCATAAATCAATTATGTGATAGTGGACATGATGTCTCCTTTAATAAGGATCTCTACATAGTAAAAAATCATAATGAGATTGTCTTATTTACTACCTAGAGAAACAATATTTATCCTAAGAAATTCTCATAGAGAATTTTAACTACTTAGAATTAATTTTCAATAATTAATTCTAGAGTTATTTTCAAATAAATAAAAATAAATCAAATAAATAAATAGAAAAATTATTAATTCCAAAGAGTTATTTTCAAATAAATCAAATAAATAAACAAAACACATAAATAACTAGGTTAAAATTTGAAGGTGTTACAAATTACACATGCAACCATACTTAACCAAAGCCTAATGAAAGTGACTAAAAATTATGATAGTTAAACAAGTGATTATTTTTGTACCAACTCTTGTTTGTAAATGTTAGGCATGCAATATAATTACCACTAGAGTATTGAAAGGCGAGAAGTAACATAATAAAAAAAATGATGCATATTTTTATTTGCCACATCTTGGACAAAATTAACAAAATATTAAAATTCAGCTAACCAAACTTGTCAAACAAGAGTTTGGCTTGGCTTAAGTCTCGATGACAAGGATACGTCCAAAAGGAATAACAAAGGTAATATCTCTAACTTAGAAACTTGAAATCGAGTTATAATATGATAAACATTCAATGCGCTAAAATATTAGATATGTCTAGTAGATTTTATAAAATCTATGTGTCTTGAAGTTCTTTCAAAAATATACATCTACAGATGTATATTTTTACAAATACATCTAATAAGTCTTATATGTCCAACATCTCGTTATATCATCTGAATGAATAAATAACACCATACTCTTTTTATAATTACAAGTCTATCAAAGATTGTTGTGATAATAACTTTTTCTTTTATTTTTTTGAATGCTTAAGATACATGTTCTCATATCTCATATCTATAATATCCTTTTTTGTTGATCTAACATTTGAATTTTAAATAAGTATTTAATGAAAAGAAAAAGACATAAGAAGATAAGTAGATTTCCAAATCAAGAGGATCCTTGAGCTTTAAAGTATGCTAAAAGATAAGACAAGAGTAAAAATATTCAAAAGAATAGTTGTTCCACAAAAAGATGTTAGTGAAAAAGAGGAAGAAAAAAATGAAGATGTTTTTTCTTCTCTAACACAAGTTTGAACATCCATAGTGATAAAAATGTATGCAAAAAGTTCATGCATTTAATACACAATCAAAACAGGAAGAAGGAAAGAACATTTACTTTCAACAAATATTTCACCTTAAGTCTAAAATACCATAAGACATGACTAAGTTCTTAAACGAACAAACTCACTCTTATATTTGCTCTATATGTCCATACTTTTTTTTTTGTAAAATCTCATTTTGAGATCAAAGTGCTCAAAATCTATTTTATACTCTTAGCATTACTAAAACATCTTTGTAATTGTTCTTTATCTTGTATATCCTCAAAGTCTGAGTAAAATCTTACTTGTAAAGAACTTGGGAAAGTTAATAGTGACTTAGTGATTTAAAAAAAAAAACTCAAATACTTTATCAGATAATTAAGTTTATAACTAGAAGTGACAACAAATAATACTTGAATTGAGTTATCTATTCTTGTTTTTAAGTTAGAAGTGACAAATTCAATATTTATTGAAATCTTATTTTTAGTTAGTGAAATCCATCTAAGATTGAAAAAGAATTGGATATAACTCAAGCGTTTTGAGTTAACTATTATAAAACAAATATTTTATCTATTCTTCATCTTTGACGTTTTCAAATGACTTTGATTGCATATTGTTTTTTTAAGAATTTTTTTACAAAAAATTACAAAAACATTTTGAAATTTACATACATATTTTTCAATCCTTCTTTTAATGTGTTTTTCTAACCTTCAAGAATTTCACATTAAACAACATATGTATGCAATTAACCACACATAAAATTATATCTAACCAAAATTCATTGAAACTTACTAATAATTATGATGGTCAAATAAGTGATTACTTTTTGACTGGTTTTGATTCATAAATATTAGACAAATAGCTACAATTATTCACGAAAGTATTAAAGGATGTGAAATAGCACAATCTAAAAATCGTGCATATTTTAATTAACTATGAAGAATTAGCCAAATACTAAAATTTATCTACCTAAACTTGTTAATAACGAGTTTGATTAGGCTTAACCTACGAAATAAAAATATTATATACATTTGCTTGCCTAATTATCTTTTTATCCTTGTCTCTCATAGTGTTTCCATTAACTTATTGTTGTGTTAAGTTAACCTTTTTGTAAACACAAATAATTAGATATCGATGAAACTCGGATGAAATTGATATTATTGTATTCTAAACTTATCTAACTTAAGCACGTGGCACCCCAACTCACACAAAGTATACAACAGAGGAAATAAACATTAACATCAAACTAACATTCATCAGATCAAAGAAACATAAAGATGAAGATGAAAGAAACATCAACCAAACTTGCAAATGAACGCCAGAGTGAACGCCTAACAAATGGAAGACAAGGAAGCACGTGCGAACAAGAGGGAAGAAGGAGCGGACGACAGGGCGGCCGATCACAAACGTGACACGACAAAAAGCCACAAACAGGCGTTGGAGAAAAATCACCGTAGGGAGGAAGTGACATAATATACATAACAAAGGGGACGATAGAAAAAATCACCATAAGACCCGATGTAATAAAAGAAAAGTTAGGGCAAAACCACCACATGCTCAAGTCACAAACGAGGCATAGAGGAGAGGAGGCGGGAAAACAATAGTTTTATTCTAATTGAAACAAAAATTCACTTTTTTTTAACTAAAATTGATTCTTTAATTTTTTTTTTATTAAAAATTAAAAAAGAAAATAATAATTATTTAAACTAACTCAGCGGATGTCAAATGGTGTGCTTTACATTGTGGTGTCCAAAGGAAAAAGAGGGGTTTCAGGGAAGGGTTTTGCGAAGGGAAGAATGAGCCATTCGGGCATGGACGAGGAGGAAGAAGCCCCAGACGTTATATGCGAGCTGGAAAACGTTCAAGGCTTTGTCGACGCCCTCACCGCCGTTCGGTGGAAGCGCCAGCAGGTAATAATAATCCCCTCCTCCTACTTCATTCTCCACAACTAACCACTAACTAACTACTCACTCAGGACGCCGTGTTGGAGTTGTCCGAACACGGCATCGTTTTGATCGTCGAAGAAAGCGGTTGCCTCCAAGCCAAGGTTTATCTCAAACGAGAGGTACTAATTTCTTTAATTCCATCATTATGTTTTTCATTATTGTTATTACTTCTCAATTTAGGGGAGTCTGGTATTTATTTTATTTGCAGCTGTTCATTCGCTATGATTACAATGCACGAGGACGACCTCGTTTTGGAGTGAGTTTAGGGCATTTCGTCGATTGCTTGAACGCCTTCTCGGTTCCTGGTCAATCAAGCGTTATTCAGATTCAATATCCAGGTCCTGACATGCAGGTTCTTCTCAAGTATGTAACTTACTACGTCTTTTACCAATTATGTGATATGATTGATAGATAATTCTGTGCCTTTAGCATATAAGCATGTGGTCAATGTTCAGTCACTGTCTTTTCGTATAAAAAACATATGTTGGAAGGAGTTAATTCCTTACATGGATCTTAGTATCTCGATCGGATTAGTTCTTAACTTCAAAAAAAAAAAAAATTAAAATCTTTCTACGTCCTTTATTTTTTCATTCATAATTGGATCAATTAGTGAAGCTCTCGAGAATGTTGTTGGCACTACTTCAATTGGTAGAAATGTTAGCCAGATTACAAGATGTGCACGCACACACAATTTAACACTTACACGAGTGAGAGAAGAAAGAGTACTAGAAAATTCTAGTGTAATGAGAGTAACAGTATACCAATTCTGGTTCCAAAGCCCATAAACAAATGCACATGGCAACTTAACAAGTTTCTGTTTGTTCTTGCTATCTTAAACAAACGAAGGAAAGTAAATGAGCCTGCAATGGTTCTTCATTTCAGGGGAAATAACTAGCAAGTAACAAATCATGTGAATGCATGCATGCAAGAAGATGATGCACCCCATTATGTATAATTGAGCCATGTTAGAATTAGAACATGATCCATATTTTGCTAACTCCCAATCAAATATTAAGTTTCAAAAGCATCGTGAAACAAAAGAGAAACTTGTGGCTATTAGCTTTATATTTATAGTGATAAAACATTCGTTGAGTTAGTTATGGTCATAACCCTGCATAATTTTGAACATATTAGTCAAGGAACGTATGTAATTCACAGGTTTGAATGAAACCAAATGATTAGGGCCAAGGTAGTTTATTGGGTACTATAGTGGCACCAGAGAAGAGAGGTGCCAGGTCATGTAGCCTATGGCCACTACAGTAATGCATTGCATCATGTTCTTACAAGGTAAAAAGAACATAGTGAAAACAACAAAGTTCTGTTTTCACCATTCTTATACAAATATTTGAAAATAAAAAGCAAAGTGAAAATAGGGTAACATTTTGTAATTATTAGTAATGCAGGAGATGGAAACAGAGTGTTTCTCAAACGAAGCAGACCTTTATGTCCATTTTCTTCCTAAATCTTTTGAAAACCTACCAAACAGAGTGTTACAAATGCTAATGGAAGGTGCTTCAATGGCATCCAATGTGGGGGTAAGTGAACAATTGCCTTGCTAATTAGGGTTTTTATTATAAAATCTGTTGTAGAGACAAATCTGGGGTGGAAAGGAAACATGTAGTTAGTGCATGAGCCCCATCAACATATCCCACACACAATGCAGTGTATATATGTATGCACACTAGAAGACAAATCGGCAACATCTGTCAGCCTATCCAACAGTTGGTGGCTTGGAAAAGATTTGGTTGGTTTTGGAAAGATTTGAGACAGCAATGAATCAGAATTTAGTTATTGGAAATTATGAATTCAGGATGAAATTAAGGAATGAAAGATGCATTTTTTCTTCTATAATAGCAATAGAAAAGCACACTAGCAGAATTCTACAAGTACAGGGCCAACCTAGAAAATATAACAATAAAGGGAAGTAACAGATAAATTAGATGAGTGCACACACGTGACATATATGTGGTTCAGTAAAAGACATGCCTATGCCCATCCAGGGGATACAAATTATGTTACTGTGAATGAAGAAATAGTACAAGGAAAAAACTAGTGTGTATAATCCTAACAAAGTCCAAAGCCCTTCCCTTCACATAATCAAAGGACAACTTCTACCTTTATTGCTTTTTATAATTTTCTTTGTCAAGTATGAACTTCTGATTGAATCTGTTATTCCATTCTCTGTGATAGCCATAATGATTATTTATTGAATAAGATTCTTGATAGCTCAACTTTCTTTAGGGCTTTACAATCAATGAAACAATTTAATAGAATTGTCTTGTCTTTTTTGTCTTTAATATACTTACTCCACTTCTTTAGATCTGTAGATTCGCTGGATGCCAGTATTTGTGCAGAGATCAGGACAAGGATTCCAGATACAATTGCATGGGACTACAATTTTGAACCTGCAGGGGCAAACCCTTTAACCTTTACTGTTAAAGTATGCCATAAATTTCACATATCAAATTCAAATGCTGCTTCAATGACTTATTATCTTCTAAATGTCTCTCTTTATTTACACTCTGCATTCATAAAATAAAAATTGTTGCTTATGAATTCTGCAATATGCTGTCCAAAAAGTTGCCGTCAATGAATCCTTGGTTATGATATCCATGGTTTTATGCCTCTGTCAATTCTGAATATATTCTGTCAAAAATACATGTTTGCCAAAAGTTGATACTTTTGAAAAACAAAACACATTTCTTTTGTATAATGTTAAACTTATCTTGATTATTAATCTCACCCAGTCTGCAGCACTAAAGGAAGCTATTGAGGATCTTGAATGGCCTGGATCAAGTATCCAGATTATTCTACAGCCAGATCCTCCTTCTGTTACATTAAGAGCTGAAGGACATGGAGACTTGCAGGTTTGTACTGTTTTCTACTCAAAAATGATTAGATGCTGGTTGCTTTGAAATCTGAATTGATTATATACGCATTTATTTTTCTTTTTTCAGATAGATTTCATGTATTATGTGAATTCCGAACTCTTGGTAGCATTTCAGTGTGATCATCGAGCTTCTTTCAAGTATTATTTTTTTTTCTATTTTAAAAACTATTATTTTTGTGTTAGCTGTCAGTTCCTTGCGATCATTTTATCTGTCATTACTTTGCCTGTTTTTAACAGGTACAAATATAAGTTCCTCCGAGCAACAACTTCTAATATGCCTAGCAGTGTTATTAAAGAAAATAGAGGAAGTAAGTTAAGCATTGGGAGAGGTGGAATGTTAAAAGTGCAGCATCTGGTTTCAATTGCCAAACCATCTGTGTCACACCCATATGGGGATTCAGTTGGCTATCAGCAACCAGGTAGAATAGCTCATATTGAATTCTTTGTGAAACCAGAGGAAAGTGAGGACTAAACCAATGATTATTAGTTACTATACTGGAAAATACACCTTATCAATTGCCATACATTGTTTTTCTAACAAAATCCGAAAAGTACAGAAAGGTGCCGTCAGGTTTTTCTATGCAACCCATTAACTTCACAGAATCTTCCTCTAGGAGCTCTTAAAAATAATTACAAAATGATTTGTATTCAGAATGTGAATGAGAGAAGTATTTTGCAGCAAATCTCCCTTTAATTTGAGTTTTAGAAGAAACAGCATCGGTTCAATGGTCAATGTTGAGCGTGACCTTATCAAGATTGTTTCTTCTAAAACTCAGATTAAACGGAGATTTGCTGCAAAAATACTTTTTTTCATCCACATTTTGAATGCAAATCATTTTCTAATTATTTTTAAGAGCTCCTAGAGGAAGATTATTTTCTTCTGTGAAGGTAATGGTTTGCATAGAAAAACTTGACAGCACCTTTCTGTACTCTTTTCAAATGGTGATTTTCTCATTCAGTTTTTCACAGTGTTTCAAATTGCTACCAGTTAGTTCCCAACGTTATGTGGGTCTGTTAGATGCAGTTGTGGCAGAAGGCTACACTAGAAATGCCATTTGTCTCACATGACTAAAGAAGTTACACCTTACATCCTATATTGAAAATTTTAGTTCCTAAGCACTTGGTTGAACCACTCAAACCAAGAAAGGATCAATATTTTTTTCCGTATTTGTTTCTTTATTTCTTTACGCCAAAACCGCGGCTTACACGGCTATAACCAACCAGTTTATTCAAAGCATGATTTCACCAAATCACTATCATGGAATTGCCGACATAACAAGGAATACTATTAGCTTGTTTTCATAAAAATAAAAAACCCGCAAAATTCGTATATAATCATACTAATTATTCATCAAACACACAACCAACATGTTCTAATAAAGAATCATGTTCCAATAAGGAATCATCAACTTTTTAATATCACATTTTATCTACAAGGCCGAAACCAACCAAGAGATGAGTCAAAAGTTGAAGAGAAAATTATGAACTAAAACATAGTAAAATAAATAAAATGGTTAAAGCAAGACTAATGATCAAAACATGGTCTTTAAGTGAAAGAATTCCCTCGTTTTCTTCATGGTCGAGTGACTCACAGAGGAATAATCATTTCCAAACTTCGACCATTACACCAAGAGGTAATAAAATACTATAATTCTCATAAATGCATTTAATCGACCAATAAAATATTATAATGGTCTTAACTGAATCAAATTAGTCTGATCGATAACTAGAAATTGGTCACTAAATTGGTTCCATCAACTCTCAAAGCTAAGCTTGCAAAGTATTCATGTAAAATTGGTTAAATTGGCCTAAAACTAAGCAATTAATTGGTCATAGTCGATTTGCCATGGAAAATATCTTATGCATAGTTTTTTATTTAAAATATTCAGTATTATGGTGATTGATACACCTGCCCAATATTATGATGAGTAGTAGTTATACCAATATAATATATTTTTAGTTTTCAATTATATTTGTTAATGAATATTGCTATGTGTAGAATTTGAATGTTGTGATGTATTTGATTTGATTTCATGTTTAATTACATATTATGAGTTATGAGTAATGACATTCATAAGTGAAGTTTGATTTTTAATATTATAAAAATTATGAATAGTATTATTTTTTTGTTTAATATTATTTAATATGTTATATTTAAAATTAAAACAATATTATTTAATTATTTTCCATTTAAATATAATTAAATCACAGTTAGACTATGTAAATTTATTCTCGTTGATTTAATGGCTAATTTAATTTTTAAATTTTGCAAAAATGCAATAGAAATAAGTAGAACTCAAAAGTGTTAAAAAAAATCAACCATAATAGAAAAACAAAATATGGATGAGCTACTCCCAAACAAAGACCATGAATAGGTCTAGCATATGAAACGTATTTCCTCCTACCTCCTGGGCTTGATGGGTCGAATAGAAAGAGGGATTTGGTTTGCTTAAACACTTGTTCTCTTTAATTGGCCTAACATTCATAGAAGTAAGAAACTAATTATTTTCAAATTGGAGAGTGGAAAAAGGAAAAAAGGCAAGGTCTACGCGGATTAGCCCACATGGTTCCTTGAGGCTCAGTTGGTAAATATTAGCTTAATTAACAAGTTACACTTGGTTTAGACGTGTAATTCTCCTCCATGAAAAAGTTTGACTTTCTGACCTATTTAACTATGTTTTGACTTAGTGATTACGGTTGGAAATTTTACACGATCTTGTTGGTTAAGTTCCCTTAATGTCAATACATGTCCTAAGATTCTATGATTAACCTCCAAAATTGGTTCTAGTGACCATGGGTCAAGGTGTTTATGTTTGACTACGTACCATTGTTAAGTTTTTTATATATAAAAATATCTTTTACAAAAACTATTTTTCATAACTAGAAGTATACAAAAATTAATTTTCATAACAATATGGAAACTAGATTTTACAATATACTTGTGTTGAAACACGCTATAGAAACTAATTTTGTCAATGTATTTATGTTGGAATATATTACTGAAACTATTTGTATAATGTATTTCGACATAACTACATCACAAAAATTAGTTTTTTCGATATAGTTTATATACTCATTATGTGTTTAATTTTTATTTTTTAATTAAATAGTTTAATAACTTGTATGAGTTAAATTTTTTTTTACATAAAATATACACATTAATGTGTTTAATTTAGTTAATTTTGATATTTAATTTTTTGTTTGTTTTAAATAACTTTATAAATTAAATAACTTGATAAATAAATATGTGACAAAAATATTAGACAAATTAAAATAAGTCAACATAGTCATAGGTAATATATATGTCAAGTACAAATTAATATGACTAAAATGAAATAAATGAAAAAAACAAAAGGATCAAGTGTAGGTCTTTCTCTTCTTCTAACATGTACAACTAACTTGAGAGCTTGCCAATGAGACTATCAATGTTTCTTTGAGAAGTTCCAAGCCTTAGTTTTGTCAATGACTCATCCTTCAATAAAAAATGAAGTGAAGTAACTTAAAATTTGTCTTAAATAGTTCCTAAAAACAAGTTTATTATAATTATGTACCATGAAATTATGATTATTGTTCAATATGTAACACCCATTATATAAACTATATATTTATTAGGTTTAATTATTTATCAATTAGATTAATAGAAAACGTTAAAAAAAAAATTTGACCTTACTAAAACTTTCATATTAAACTTTTGCAATTATTTAAAGTGTTAGAAATATGTTATATAAAAAATTATTATTGTATATTAAGAGTCAATACATCATATATACATATATGCATCAAATTTTAGGTACATAATCATCAAGCACAATCATCCAAAAATACATTTGAAAGAAATACATCAGATAGTCAACCTAGCTACCTACCCATGTATATACAATAAAAAAAAAAGATATACGTTAGAGCAGCAAATTATTTATAAATCCCAAAAATTATGCCTAGTAACTAAGTCGTCCATGAGCTAGTTTCCTTAAAGGGAGTTCTTTGAATGGGTCTGTCTCTTGCTCATACTATAAACACATTTGAAAAGTAACACAAAAAAGAGTGAATTTTTGCAACTCTAACTCATTTTCTTAATAGATTTAACTTATAAGCATCAATAAATGAAATGGAAAACTTAAGGTTTAACCTAAGTTATTAAGACTCAATCTCAACCCTTAACCAAACATATGGATTCATTGTAACAACTTGTAAAAATAACCATTAATAAAAATAAAAAATAAATAGAATATTATTTGTCCATAATAAGAAAAACAACATGAAAATAAAATAAAAGCTCTTTTTAAATAGTAATTAGACTTGTATAAGAATATTTTGTAGTATTATGCATATTTGGATTTAAATTAAAAAGTTTTAGGAAATTATGAGAATAATGAAAAGTTATATGTTAATTAATTAAAAATGTATAATAGTCTAATTACAAAAAATTTTAGACAAATTTAGTTTTAGGTAATTAGTAAAAGAACAAATAAATTTATGCATGTGAAAATTAAGTATATAGAAAATAATAAGATAAAATATATACATATATATACACATTAAAATTAATTAAGATAAATATAAAACTTATAAAAATATATTGAGGATAGAAAATGCGTCGAAATAAGAAGAGAAAATATAATTAAATTTTTTGAATTTTCAAAATGATTAAAAATATGTAAAATAATATATA
>JAMLFT010006939.1:0-10482 GCA_026544285.1 Pachyrhizus erosus
ATAAATAGAGTTCTTTTAAATTTATATATAAAAGTCAATTTTAATATTATAATTTTTTTATTTTTATAAATTTAAATCATAAAATAGTAAATATTAATTATGTATAATAAATATAAAATAATTATAAATTATAAAAGAATAATTTAGCCATTATTAAAATTAATATTATTTCAAATAATAATAATAATAATAATAATAATAATAATGATAATAGAGTTGTTTATAATTATGAATAATAAGATATTAGAATTTTTTATTTTTATAAATTTAAAACATAAAGTACTAAACATTCATTATATATAATAAATATAAAATAGTTGAAGTAGCACTAGGAGGAGGAATAGTTGTAATAGCAGTGGACTGGTTTACGTGATTTTTTACTCCTTGTATGTTGGCTATGGCGGTTTCAACAACTACTACGTTTGTTCCATAGGACTTTCTCTCGAATAAAGTTCCAGCAAAATATAATAATTCTCTCCCTTCCAAAAGTTCTTTGCCAAGGCAAAAATCTTTTGCACAAATGTTGCATAATAATGCATGCAATATCCCTTTGAGTAAATTGCACATCCTTTACCTGAAAGGTGATGCTTTGGTTGTTTCTATTCTAGAAGAGGAATATAAAGTAGGATTGGAAAGTTGCAAGAATAAATTTCATGCACATTTGATGCTTTCCAAGGATAATACCCCTCTTAGGGTTGTCGAATTGCCAACTAAATTAGCCAAACTTCGGCAATCATTTGGACATTGGCACATGGTGCCAATAGGAAAAGGGTTTTTTTTTTTTAATTTTCTTTAGCATCTATTGAGGATTTATGTAGGGTTCTTGCGATGAGGGCTTGTAATCTTGAGCCAAGAGTGCTTCGGTTATTCTCTTAGACTCATAATTTCAATCTAAACAACGTTAAGAATACAAATACACAATGTTGGATAAGGGTTTATGGCTTATCCCAAGAATATTGGAGACCTACAATCCTTTCTGCTATTGTTAAGGGTGTTGGATTTCTCTATTATTAGCAAGTCGTTTGCAAAATCAAATCTTGGTTGAAAGGACAAGATTTTCTTTTTTCTTTGATGTTGTATATGAGTGATTGCCTTTTTTTGTTTTTCTTGCAAGGTTTATGGGCATTCTTATGAAAATTGTAGAAAGAGAGAGAACAGTGGTTCTCATCAAGATTATGACAAAAGGGAACCCAAAAAGAAGCAGATATTATACACCCAAAGAAAAAAAAAATAAAGCATTGGTTGCTTAGAGTGATGGGGTTATTGGTGTTGGTCCTAGTTTTACAACTAGAGCATTAGATACTTGTGTTGCTAATAAAGTCTTGGATGTGGTCTACCAACAGGAACAACCGGATGATGTAATGGATGTGGCTCGTGATGACAATCAGGTTCTTGATACTATTGTTGCTCAAGAACATGATAAGAGCAAAGATCATGCTCATAATTCTTGTGATGAATCGATACATCTTGATTCCTCTGTGAGGAATGATGATGAAGTTATCCAATGTATTGCTGAGGATATTGGCAATATTACAAGTCGTTGGGGAGATGTCGTGGATGATATGCATGAATTGTCTACTAAATAAAGGCACATTGTGGTTGAGGATATGCCTATTGTAGATGAATTCACTATGGTTATTTCCAAATCCCAATAGAAAAAAAAAAACTCAAGAAAAAATCAAAAGAATCTAAGGCTCTTGCCTTTGTCCACCAAACTCACTCAAGAGTTGGTCCCCAATATCATGCATGATGAAGGTTATCTTTTGGGAATGCACATAGTGTGCCTAATCAAGCTACACTAATATATCTTAGGCATCTTTGCTCAATTCATTCACCATATTTGCTTTTCATTGCTGAGCCATAGGCTAATATTTTTGCATTCCCAACTTTTTTTCTAGAAGAATTTAAGGCTGAAATTTTTTGTACAAGTATGATAAGGGTTCTCAACTACTCATGCTTGCACTGATTATGTATTATGTAGACAACTATGGACAGAGTTAGCCTCTTTACAACAATCTCATTCTAGCCCTTGGTGTTCTCTAGGAGATTTCAATTCGGTCATGGGTTCTCATGAAAAATAAGGTGGTCATCTTCTTTTTCTTTATCTTATTCAAAATTCCAAGCATGGGTCGATACATGTTGTCTTGTGGATTTTCCTTCTCTTGGAAATTCATATACCTGGACGAATAGAAGGCGTGGTAATAAACGTATTGACATATGGTTGGATCGAGCATTTTGCAATGATGTTGGTTTTATCTTTTGGAATTCTATTTCATGCAATGTTCTTACCAGAATGCACTCTAATCATTCTCTACTATAGTTGTTCTTTCACAGAGGTGCAAAACTTGGTTCTTCTCCATTTAGATTTCAAAAGATATGATTAGAGCATAATGACTGAAAACGTTGTTGCTTCTACATGGAGTCAGTCAATAGTTGGTTATCTAATGTTTGCTTTCGAGAGTAATCTTTGTCTTTTAAAACAAAGTCTTCATTCTTGAAATAAGTCACATTTTGGCAATGTTCATAATAGTGTTAAGATTTGCCAAAATGTTGTTAATGTTGTACAAAATGATATAACTTGGGCTTGACAAAGTTTAGTCCATGCAGGAGGCTTTTTAGAAGCAGAAAACAAGTATCAAATGGCAATGTCAAGGAGATTAAAATACAACTTACTTTTATAAGTTTTCTCGCATTAGACATGTTGCTAAGAGGATGTTAATCCTATGAAGTGGTGATTGTTTGCTAGAATCCCAAGAAGCTTTGGAAAATGAAGTGCTTAGTTTCTTTTGTAACCTTCATACAAGTGACAACAATTGCACATCTAATGATTTAATTAGCATAACCATACTTGTTTTAGTCTCAAGAAAAAAATAATTGTTTCATTACTAACCTCCCTACCAGGGACGAGGTTAAAAATGTTGTATTCAACATGAATGGTGATGGGTCATCTAGCCCATAAGGGTTTGGTGACTGTTTTTTTCAAAAATTTTGGCATATTGTTGGTGACACTGTCTTTCAAATTGTTCTTCAATTCTTTCAACAGGGTTGGATTCTGCTTAATATGAATTCCAACTTGATGATTTTGATTCCTAAAGTTCCAGAAGTAGATACAATAAACCAATTTTGCTCTATTGCTTAGGCGAATTTTCAATATAAAATCATTACAAAGGTATTAGTTGATAGACTTGCAAAGATAACTCCCTAAATTATTTCACCTCATTAAAGGGGTTTTGTGAGAGGGTGTCATATTAGTGATTATATTTGTACTGCATTTGAAGTAGTCAATCTTTTAAAACATAGATCTCTCAAAGGTAATTTGATAATGAAGTTTGATGTGTGGAAGACTTTTGATACTTCGGATTCTAACTTTTTGCTTTAAGTTCTTCAAGCTTTTGGATTTAATAAGAAATTTTTTTAGTGGATTCATGTTATTTTGAATTCTGTAAAATTATCTTTCTCTGTGAATAGGAAGACAACTTATTTTTTGAATTGCAAACGGGGAGTTTACCAGGGAGATCCTCTATCTCCTCTTCTCTTTTGTTTGGCCGAAGATGTTCTTAGTAGAGGTATTTCCCTACTTGTTGAGCAAGGTCTTTTAATCCTATTAGGGGTCCCAAAGATATGTGTACTCCCAAGCATGTTTTCTTTGCAGATGATATCCTAGTTTTTGGTTGAGAGATAAAAAAGCACTAGCATAGCTTAATGTTTCTTTTTAAAGAGTATGGAGAAGCTTCTGGTCAACATCTGAATTTTCTAAAGTGTACTTTTTATTCTTTACATGGAGGTAATCATTTAAGAACTATCAAAAAACCCTTAGGTTTTTCACAAGGTTCCCTTCCTTTCAATTATCTTGGGGTCCCTTTGTTTCAAGGGAGACCTAAGAAGATTTTCTTTCAACCTATTGTTGACAGAGTGCGCTCTAAGTTAGGTGCATTGAAGGGTTCTCTTATTTCTTTTATGGGCAGAGTTCAAGTTGTCAAATCTATTATACAAAGTATGCTTTTATATAGCTTCCATATTTATGCTTAGCCTTTGGCAACCTTAAACTCTCGTAAGTTGTGGATTCGTAATTATATATGGAAGGGGATGCGGATAAACATAAGTTGGTTATTGTTGCTTGGAGCATCATTTGTTAACCAGTGAATTTAGGAGGACTAGGATTAAGATCTCTCAAACTAATTAATAAGGTTGCCCTTTTAAAGTTGAGTTGGTCTATGTTTGATTCAAATTCTCATTGGGCTTTTTTTTGTTATACCAGATTTTAAAAAAGTGGAATACGTAAGTCATCATATGTCTTGTCTTCTATTTGGACTAGCCTAAAGGCTTGTATTCTTGTTATCTTGGATTTTTCTATTTGGCAGCTTGAGGATGGTCGAAATATTTCATTTTGGACAAATAAGTGGTTGCCTATGATAATTGTGGATCAGAATATTCCAACATCTTTTCAAGGGAATCTTAAAGCCAAAGTTGTTGATTTTATACATTAAAATTAGTGGATACTCCCCTATGCTTTTACGTATCATTTTCCTCAATCGATACTAGAAATTTAAGTTATTTCTATACCTATTAAGGATGCTACAAATAGTAGAGTCTAGTCTTTATCAGATTTAGGGAAACTTTTATTCAAAGATGCTATCAAGTTTTATCAATCTCAAGCTCAACTTGTGATATGGAGTAAATTAGTATGGCACAATGGTATTCCTCCTTCTAAATCTTTTATTTTTTGGAGGTGGATTCATAATCACCTCCCAAATTATGATAATTTACACAAGACTGGTTTCCTTTTTCCTTTTATCTGCTATCATTGTGAATATTGTGTTGAAACTGCCTTTCACCATTTTTTAGAATGCCCTTTTGTTGTTGATCTTTAGGCATGGTTGGACAATCTTTTGCATCATAACATTAGTGTCTCTTCTTCTTTGAGTATTTTGGAGCTTTGTCATGCAACAAATAGTTCTTGATCTATGAATGTTTATCCTTCTTTGGTGATTCATATAGTTTGTTTTATCTAACTTAGCGAAAACCAAATAAGATTTCAAGGTGGTCATATGTCCAAATATAGCATCTTAAATAAAGTGATTGTTGTTGTGTCCATAATAGGTAATTTCTCTTTTGAGACAATGTCAAATGGAGTGGATGAATTTACTCTTATGGAAACTACATAGTGTGGGTCATCTTAAACGTGCTCCCAAAATTATTGAGCTATCATGGTATCCTCCTCTTGTTGGTTGGATTAAGGCAAATATGGATGAAGCAACTGCTTGTAGTGCCTTTTTTTAAAATCATGTTGGTGACTTGCTAGATTGCTTTTTTCCAAACTCTATTGTCTTTCATGCATAACATCATGCAATTATGATTGTATTGAGACAACATATAACAAGAGATGAATTAAGTTATGGATTGAATGTGATTCTATAGCTGTGGTGCAAGCTTTTAAATCAATCAATATGATTTCTTGGAATCTTAAAACCAGACGACAAAATTACTTTACACTCACAAAACGCATGGCTTTTGCAATTTCTCATATATATTGTGAAGGAAACAATTATGGTAGCTAATTATGCTTTTCGTGTTCCTAGATTTTCTTGGTGGAATTCTGTCCCTCCCTTTTTGTGTAATTCCTTTCTAAGGACAAGATTAGTTTACCTAGTTATAGATTTTGTTAAGTTGTTGTTTTCTCATGGGTTTTGGCACTATGTCCCCATGTTGGTCTTCTTTTTGTTTCTTTTATTTTTTATTTGTTTTTTTTTAATAAAATTTGGTTTCCTAGCAAATGATTGATACACCTCGTGGTGCCAACTTACGTGAGATGATGCAACTCTATTGTGATGCTTTTGCAACCCATTGCATTAAATAATAAAAATAAGTAAATCTCATTGTATTTGTAAAATGTTCAATTTAAATAGTAAGAAGACTAACTAATTCAAGATTCTAACAATATCACATAATTAAAATTAATATCTTCAATATGATTAAATATTATTTTAAATAAAAATTAAATTTTCACAATAACAAATTTAAAAATTAGTAATTTTAAACACACAAAATTCAAGTACATATAAACATAGTATTTATAATAAAAAAATTAATACTCAAATTTAAATAATTATAAATTAATTTTTTTTTTATTTTTTATTTATAAATTTGATTTAAGTATTATATTACTATTATTATTTTAAAAAATAAAAACAAAATTAATAGATTTGATATTTTTAAGATAAAAATTCTTTAATTAAAAATATAATTAATTATTTTTCAATTTTAATATAATTATATTTAATATGCTACTAAATTTTAAAAAATATTTTTAATATAAAAATATTTAATATATATTATAAATATTAAATAAAAATTATAAAATAATATATAATTTAATCAAATTTGTACGCGAATTTAAAATTTAGTTTTATAGTAAACTTTAGTTAATGCAATTCTGACCATTGATGGAGGTAGTTACTTACATCAAACAAATTCAATAGAAAACTATTTTTACCATAAATAAAAACACTTAACTTAATATAACAAAAATATTTGTAGATTAATATAAATTTAATTTTTGTTAATAATATCACAAAGCATTCTATTAGCCTTTTATGAATAAATAATATAATTATATGCAATGTTTTACAAATGCATGAATTTACAATATTTATGCATATAATGATATAATATAATTATATGCATATAATAATACAATTATATGTAATGTTTTACAAATAAATGTATTTACAATGTCATTAATGAATATATATTGTGTTTGTTTCAAGACGTTAAGAAAGAGTTCCAGAAAATAAGAGAAGTAATCACACTTTCATATTTGATATAAGCTACTCATATTTATTTTTCTTTTTATTGCGATCATGAAAGATGGTTATCATGTATTTTTATAAAAATAGAAGTTGTTTCTTACAATAATCATCTATCTTCACTTTCTTTTTTCATGCTTCTTCTTTCAATTTTATTTTTCAATTAAATGATATTTATAAAATATTATTAGAAACGTGATTCTGATAAAACAGCTTATACTCTAAAACAAACGCGGCATTAGAATTTTCAGTTGGAGATAATTTTTCACGGGTTAGCGCAGCTTTCAGAACCTTCGAAAGCATAGGATTCAGGCGCCACTAAGTCTGTAAAAGGAAAAAGCATAAAAGTCACTTTCAAGTGCCCAAAGAAAAAGAACACTCAGAAAAATTTTAAAAAGAAAAGAAAAAATTAAAAGGCAAAGCTTTTGATATAAAGGTAATTTTAAGGGTTGAAGAAACTTCGTGAAAGGGAAACAGAAAAAAGAAAAAAGAAAAAGAAGAGTGTTGCACCATTAAGTAACGGGATTTCGGAGTCATTTTAGTTTTGATTTCAATTTTTGTTTTCTAAATTTAAATTTGATTTATTCAATTCCTCAGTTTCAAAAATTACTCATCTTTTTAATCATTTTTGGAGGTGTAGATATATAATTTGTGACAATTTTTTATTAAATGAAGAATTTAATAAAATATTTTTTAGAATTAAAAACTAAAAAAATTAATTTAAATTTAGAAGACGAGAAACAGAAAATATATTTAAGCTTCTTCTAATAAATTAATTGTCTCAACCATGGAGCATGTCAATTAATTGATAACCGCTACAAAATTGCTTTCGTTAACAAATAGTTTTGAGATAGAATTTTGATTATGTAGCTTTGTAAAATATTTTAGAGGAAATTCTGTCATATATAATAATCTTATTCAACTCTAACAAATACTTCGTAAAAAGAATCTATAACAATCTTAATTGGTTCTAACAAAATTATTTCCGTAGAAAATTAATTAAATTAAGTTTCTCAATTTTTAAAATTAATTTTGATTATCTGTTATTTTTGTTTTATAAAAACCCTTCATTCTCATTTTTTATTTAAATATTTGAGACTTACATGCATTTGAAATATAAAATAATTTTAAAACATAATAAATCAGAACATTTAATATAATTTTAAAGGATTTATGAGATGTAAAATTACGGTTTGAAGAGAAAAAAAAATGAGGTTTTTCTTTTTAGTTTGCATGAAAATTTATAGCTTGGTTCATAAATAGCGTGAAAAAAGTTTGAATCAATTTAATTCGTGAAAATTTCAATCAGAAAAAATTGACCATTTTAAATAATTGTGGAGTAACTAAATTACATAATTTTAAAAATAGAGATGCTTAATTAGCTCCAAAATTTTTAAAACAAAATCACAGGTAAATTCAAATTTAAAAAAGATAATTAAATCAGATATTAATTATTTAAATATATACCAATATATTTACGCACAGTAACAAAACAAACCATCACCTTTATCTCTTATCTTTTTCTGTTATTCAATTTTATGCCAGTTCCCCTCCTCTGTCCTTAACTAGTACAAGTACACAAACAAACCAAATTGGGAAAGTTGAGAATTATTTTATCTTTTTATTTTTTTCCAACTCATTTGCTTGATTTTCCAGTAAAGAAATAACGGTATCATTTAATAAACATATTTAAGTGGATAAAACATTTGTTACAAGTTTAGTGCATTCTAAAAATACAATAAAACTAGACACAAGATTAATAAGTGGTACATTTTAGTTTCACTACACAGGATGAAACCAGAAAGAGAAAAAAAAAGGTTGTATGTGCTTGTTAAACGCTACCAATTAGATTGCAATGAATATTCGGTGCAGAAATTTGTAGCAACACAGATTGCACCTAATTTTAGGAAGCACTAAGAACATAGACTGAGGAACAAATGAATAACCTAAATAGATTATTCCAACAAAACAAAAGGGAGAACCCTGTTGGTATACAAGATCAATTAAGTTTAAGGTATACAAAACCTGTAGTAAGTTACTGGGTCTTGGGGTAAATGTTGACAAGCTACCCCAAAATACCCTGTCTCCTTCCTCTGCTCATGGCCAATTTACTTTTATCCTTTTAGTTAATGAAGAAAACAACAATACATAAATTTTTTCTGCCTGCTTAACTTCTTTGGTACATCTGAATTGATGATACCTTGAGTTACAATGGTGTTTAGTTTTTTCTGCCTGCTTGACTTGTCTGCATGATCTGAAGACGCGTCTTTGACCAAATCAGTGTTTAATTGCTTGTTGCTGGCTGTTGTATGATCCAGAATTGTTCCATTTTCCAAAGAATATGAAACAACTTGACTTGACAAAATAGGTGTTGAAAGATTCTTCTCTAATGAAGTTGGTACTACTTTGTTAGAATTTACTTCCTTTAAGTTAGGATTTGTTCCTGTATACCTGAAGGAACAAAAAAAGAAAAATAAATATTAATGATCAACAATATCTTGTACTACACTTATTATTGTCAAAAAAACCATAAGGAACAGATCCAAAATCACAGTCTTTTATTCCTTTAAAACACCCTATGAAAGATAAAAACAGTAATATATAATAATCACCTTGAATTTTGGATGCCAGACTTTGTCCCAAGTGCTTCTTGTGAAGCTGCCTCTAGAATATCTCCATTTGGTAATTCAACATTAACCTCATTTTTGGAACTTGGTTGAGTCAGTTTTGAGGAATATGTATCAACTCTACCATCACTTTTCATTCGAGGGGACTCTTCGTCAGCAACGCTAGAAGATGCCACTCTAGAATGAAGTCGCTGTTCACGAACCATTGAAATGGCCTTGTCTAATGTTTCTAGAGCATGTTCTACCTCTGATCTGATATATACACTCTTCTTGCCCCTTAGTACACTCACGTCAACTTCCATATTTGTAATGTCTTTTACTTCCTCATTTTCCTCCTCACTTTGTACAACTTCTTCAATATCTACTTCTACAATCTCACCATATGTTTTGCTACTATCTAGTACTTTTGTATTCTTTGTCATTGGCATGACATTATTTGCGTATCGGTTACTTGTATCTTCCTTCGATGCATCTTTTTCCTCATCATGCTTACTTTCAACAAGATCTTCAGCAGGGAGAACTCTTGCAACTTGCTTAAGCTCTTCACCAATCATAGCCTTTGATCCACTAGTGTTATATAGAGCATCACGAATTCGAACATATAATGGATCACCCAAGGCCTTACTGAATTCTCCTTTATCGTGGCTCATAATAGAAGACACAGTCTATAACATAATCATGGATTGGTTTGTGTCATAAGATACAAAACAGTACCAAAAAATGCAATGAAGCAAGGGTGTTTTACTTTTGCATGACAGACGAAAATGGTAAATTAGCTGAATCCAGCTTTCAAACTAGCCATTGCAATTAAAATAGTCTTAGTTCACGAAGCCAGGGTAATCCTACCCTAAATTGGTGTAATAATTAAAGAATCCATGTTAATGTGCTTGAAAATTTTCATTTATACTGCTTTGTTGTGTTTGAAAATTTTCATTTATACTGCTTTGTTGTGTTTGAAAATTTTCATTTATACTTTGTTGTGTTTGAAAATTTTCATTTATACTGCTTTGTTGTGTTTGAAAATTTTCATTTATACTTTGTTGTGTTTG
>JAMLFT010006940.1:0-15421 GCA_026544285.1 Pachyrhizus erosus
TTTATGATAAAAAAAAATTATATTGTGAGAAAATGTTATTTTTAAATATGGATAATTCTTTTAGAAAATATTAAATTCAAGTTAAAACTAAAGAAACTAAAAATAATACATTGAAAGAGATAAAAACATTCTCATCGGAAAAAAAAAATCCTAAAAAATACAGCTAAAAAAACTTTTGTTGAAGATAGTTATTTGAATTTGTATTATTTTAATTTATATAGACAGGATAATTGACAATTACAAAGGTTATAAGGAGTTTGTTCATTTAATTTCTTTTGGGTATGATAAAATTGTGGATAATTATCTTTTGAAAGGGTGACTAAAACAGAAAAAGAAATAAATGTATATGAAAATAAATTGTAGATATTGTTGTGAAACTAATTCTTGAAAAGATAAAATATTAGACTACAAATCTTTTGTTTGCATGTACAGTAGCAACCAAGAAATCAAGGAGTTACGTGCCTTGGTACAGTTTTGAATTCAATTGAATGAAAAATAAGACTTCAACGTAGAAACTACATTTCTTTCAGAACAAACCATGAGCTCATCGTTTCTATCCATTATGTATAAAGATATCAAAAACTAAGAAATTTCTATGTTCACCGAACATAGAAATAGAATATTATGTTCAATTACTTCAATGGCCATACCTGACGGCTCTAAAGGCATCATAAATAAATTCTCTTATAATATTGCAAACACAATGCTTTTGCTAGAGAACATAATTAAAATTAAAATTATAAATTATAAATTATAAACAAGAGTCGTATATAATAACCAAAGCATTCGTGTCCTTTGCTTAAAGCATGCGTATTGGATATGCTTCCATAATTAATTAATTAATTAATTGATTAATTATATTGTTTATCTGCAAAAGGCTAATTGTCATATGCTAATTTACACGATAAATGATTTAATTTGTACATAATCTTCAATATTCATAGTTTTGTTTTTAAAAATATTACTTATTTTGGAAGAGAAAACGAATTAGGGCTTAATCAATATTATCCATTTGAATAATTCACGTTTCTAGCAATAACAATAACATTTTTACCTATCCTCAAAAACAAAATCATTTTTACTTATATGGAATCAATTAATTTTTCTTTTGCAAATTATATATATATCATTCATTAATTTATGGAAAAAACATGAAAATAATTTGGGTAAGGTAGAATAAAAAGAAGGTAAGAGATCCCTAGTTTTGTGCCTTTACAGCTCAGAACTTAATTAAAACATGCAAAAACATACACATCATGCCTATTTATTCAAAAGTTTACATTGATATAGATTGATCATAGATGTTATTATAAAAGATTGGAAAGAAAGGAAATTAAAGTGTGACGTTCTTGACAAGACAGGATAACATAGTAAAAGTAACTCCAACAAAAATAGCTCCAATTTGATCGAAGAAAGGTTCGTGCTCGTAATATGCTTGCATATGCATGCATTTAGGGAAAGAAATATGTTAAAAAGTTTTTCTTTATACAAAAAATATGAAATTATTTTTTGTGAAATACATGAAAATATATATTTTTTACAGTAGTTTTCTTTTTATAAATTTTTTCTCCAATGATGAATTTATCTTTTTTTTAAAAAAAATTATTTATCTCTCGTACAACTTTTTTATCCCTGTTACTTTCCTACTTTTATCATTTTCTTTTATCTTTATTTTCTCTTGTTACATCATTCACTATCATATTTTTTTTTTCTTTCTTTTTATTTCTCTCCTACTCAACAGGGCATCTACACCTAGGTAGATAAAAAAAATATTTTCCTTTTTCATTGATTAATTAAAAATTGTTGCTACCAACCATCTTTTGTGAAAAGTTCTTTGCAACGAACTGTACGATTTAGTAGTCACTCCCTCCATTTGCTAATTAACAAAAAGAAATTATGATATGATAATAACATTCCAATGTCAAACAAACAAATTTTTCAGATTTAAATTTTCGCTATTTCCATAATCAAAAATATTTTTCACTATTCCGCAAAGATCTCCATCGTTAGCGCCTTTTCTAAAGTGAGATGGATAGAAAGAAGGGATGGGAATAAAAAAGAAAGCAAAATGCTAGTAATAGTCAAATATTATTTTTTTAATATTCTTTTATAATAATTATGAGAATTTCATTATTAAATTAAAAAAATATTAATGAGAATTAAGACTTACAAAATTAATAATTTTTAATCAATTTCAGTTCATAACATAAAAAATAATAATATTAAAAAAGATGGATGATAAGTGATAAATGATAAAAAAAATAATAATAAACATGATAAAAATAAAAAAAAATTAAGTAAACTTTTATAATTTTTAAATTTTACTTCACAAATATAAGACTCTTATTTTATCACAATCAACCCCACCATTTCTACATCCTTCACTAATTATTATTATTTTTTTCAAAAAATAATCTCTTTCCACGTTGACCCAAAAGAATTACTTCGTGGTAGATTTCAAATCCCAATACAACTGCTTTCAATTTTTTAATGAAAAAGATTTAGATCCAAATGGTGTCATTTACCGGTGGGACCCACTGGTCAAAATCTTGCGCAATAAAACTTGGTAGCACCCAATCTCATGCTTAAAATACGTATCCCAGCATCGTTAGATTAGCAGAACACAACAATAAAAAAATCAAAAATAAAAATTTATCGCACTCAAATTTGTGGCCTTTCTTTTTCCCCTTCGGTGTGCACACACACACACACACTTCAAAACCAAACACTCCAAAAACCAAAACCAAACTCTGTTCCATCCTCAAACTTTTGTTGTGTCATGACTGGTAGCATAGAAGAACTCACAAACCGCGATCGTCGACAATAAAAGGACAACGTTGGACCATGAAAATGCTGCCACCTGCCACCGCAGGAGAGGCCGGACACGGCGGCGCCGGTGGCCGGACGGTGGTGGTGGGAGTGAAGATGGACTCCCACAGCACCGAGTTGCTCACTTGGGTTCTGTTCAAAGTGGCTCAGCCCGGTGATGTTGTGCTTGCTCTTCATGTTCTTGGCAATGATGGTATAAACAAAACCATCCCATGATGTTTCTTTGAATCAAACTTTACACACTTCTTCTTCTGGGGTATTATTATGTTATTCTCTTATCAGAATTGGAGTTTTATCTCGGTAACTTGCGTAGTAAAAGTTTGCATGCGAATTATCGAGATGAAGTTTCAATTTTGATCAGAGAATTATATTAAAAATACTAATGAGATTGTATTTAAGTTTTGTTCTATTTTTCTTTTTTGAAATTTTTTTTTTAAATTTTGGAGTTTGACAATTTATTTTTCTTTTGGTGAAATGGGTTGGTGTAGAAATTGTGAATCAGGATGGCAAATCATGTTTGTTTTCGCTTGTCAAAGCATTTGACTCTGTGCTTGCCGTTTATGAAGGATTCTGCAATTTGAAACAGGTTGTGTTTCTATACGTCTCCTACTTCTAACTCTCTCTGAGTCATGTTCTCAATGTTTTAAATTGTGTCGGTGGTTTTGTCACGGTTTTTTATGTTGCAAAAAATCGTGGATAAATGCACGGGAAGGTTTAGATCACGAAGACCCCGGGTTTTTAAAAATTGCATATTCTTGATATTATGTAGGACACAAAATTTAAAACTAACTCAGGTTACAGATTTTGCTTTAGCCTAAAGTGTGAGGGAAGTTGATGAGTTGAATGTGTGAAATGTGAGTTTTTTATTTTATATTTTTTTTGGATGTGATTATTCAGGTGGATCTTAAGTTTAAAATATGTCGGGGTTCATCAGTGAGGAGAATTTTGGTTCGAGAAGCAAATGCTTATTCTGCAACACACGTCATAGTTGGAAGTTCTCAAGGTCTTCATATAATTCGGCCATGTATATCTGTGGCAAGATACTGTGCCAAGAAGTTACCAAAGAATTGTTGGGTTCTTGCCGTTAACAATGGAAAAGTAGTGTTCAAGAGAGACGGGGCACCCGCAACTCGTGTTGAACTAAAAGGTTATTTTAATGAATTTTCCTTGTTCTGTGTTGTGACGTGAAATTGTGAATCTCATTGGCATGTAGAGTTCTGAATGGATGAGATTGTTGCAGGACTTCTTGATCGGGATCGCAAAACTGGGTTGCTTGATTCAATTCATAGAACACTTGGCAAGAGTTCTAAAGTGCTAGATGATGATGGTACGAGAATGCATGAAAAAAAGGGTAGTGGCCAATTTTCAGATCACAGTTTGGCTAAGGCTTTTCTGGATTCTAAAGAATCCATTGGGAAGAAGAGGTGCTCTATTTGTGCTTCAGAAGAAGAGTCTTGTGATGAGAAGAACCCTTTGGCCATAGTGCCTGTGCAGACCAATGATGCTGCTTCTAAACCAGGTTGGCCACTGCTTCGTAAGACAATTGTATCTGACAGGAAATGTTCTGAAAGGTCAATCTTGCGCCAGATCTCTGTTGTACAATGGGCAATGCAGTTACCCTCTAGAAATCTCTCGTATGCGGCACATGAAGACCATAAAACAAACAATTGTTCCCAAAATAAAGACCAGTTTCTGGCTCTAGATAGCGAGAGTGGTGCTATTGTTCCAGTGGATGCTGAAATAGGAACTGCTTCTTCGCCTGAACACAAATCAAGAATTCCTAAGGAATTGGAGGGCCTTCATGAGAAATACTCATCCATTTGCAGATTGTTTCAGTACCAAGAACTTACATTGGCAACATCAAATTTCTTGCCAGGTGTGTATTTTATCTTGTACTTGTTTGACTCTTGAGATCAATTTATCCAAAATAAAAGGCTTATTTATAACATGGTTTTATATGATTTCAGAAAATTTGGTTGGCAAAGGAGGAAGTAGTCAGGTTTATAGAGGCTGCCTTCCAGATGATGGCAAGGAACTCGCTGTTAAGATCTTAAAGCCATCTGATGATGTTTTGAAGGAGTTTGTTCTAGAAATAGAAATTATCACTACGTTGCATCATAAAAACATCATTTCCCTCCTTGGATTCTGCTTTGAGGATGGCAATCTTCTTTTGGTATATGATTTCTTATCAAGAGGAAGCCTTGAAGAGAACCTCCATGGTACACTACATTAATATATATAACCTTTAATTTTTGTCATTCAATGTGGCCATGTTAACTTACTAATTTCTTCTCTTTATTTCATGACAAAACAGGTAATAAGAAAAATCCACTTCTGTTTGGTTGGACTGAGAGATATAAGGTGGCAATGGGCGTTGCTGAGGCTTTGGAGTATCTGCATAATAATGAAGGTCAATCTGTGATCCATCGGGATGTAAAATCATCAAATGTTTTGTTATCTGAGGATTTTGAGCCCCAGGTAATTTATCTTTCTGTTGGTTGATTTTCATATTTTGAATCATTTTTACATGTCAGACTTAGGCCTCATGCTGTTTTGTTGATTTTTATTACAGCTCTCTGACTTTGGACTTGCTAAATGGGCATCAACCTCATCATCACATATCATCTGCTCAGATGTTGCTGGAACCTTTGGGTGTGTACTTTCAATTCCCACATAACTGGACATTCATACATGCTGCTGACATAAATTGCATTTTAAATAGCTCTAATTTCTAAATTATACATCCCACTCGTTTATGCAGTTACATGGCTCCTGAATACTTCATGTATGGTAAAGTAAATGACAAGGTTGATGTCTATGCATTTGGTGTTGTACTTCTTGAGCTTCTTTCTGGGAGAAAGCCCATAAGCGGTGATTATCCCAAAGGTCAAGAGAGCCTTGTCATGTGGGTATGTCTCTGTAATGATATAGTCTATCTTCTCCTCTGTTACTTCTTATATATTCACCTGTAGTGGAGGAAAAATAATGGATAAATAACTTCTGCAGGCAAGTCCAATTCTAAGTAGTGGGAAGGTGTTACAATTGTTAGATCCTAGTTTGGGTGACAACTATGATCATGAAGAGATGGAAAGGATGGTCTTGGCAGCTACACTTTGTATCAGACGTGCTCCAAGAGCTAGGCCTCAAATGAGCCTTGTAAGTGATCTATAAATTATAATTAGCTATACAGAAAATTGAATCCTCCCTATGCCATAGAAATGACCAAAAAACAATGTTTTGCTCCAATTGGGGAGTTTTTCTTGTGGAAAAGGACTTAACCTTGATCCTGTTTGGATAAATTTGTTCATAAACAATTTTTGGAGACTAAAAGTAGGTAAAATTGAGCTTCTCTCACAAAGCTAAAATTAATTTCGGCACCTAGTTTTTGAAGAAGTTAAATGCATAAGTTGATTCTATCTTATAGAAGAACCTTCTTATTTTTTCTTCTGTACGTGTTTGTGGAAAAATTTATCTAAACTTGATCCTTATCTATCTTTTGCTTATCCTATATCATGTGACTTGAGTTCAAATAGCACACTCCTAGACTTTATCTTCATATATAAACATCATTTCATTATCCTATTGTTAATGTGGTATTTGTTCCATTGGACCACAGATCTCTAAGCTCCTTGGAGGTGATGCTGATGTGATCAAGTGGGCAAGACTAGAAGTTAATGCTCTGGAAGCACCAGAAATGCTTGATGATGAAGCTTGGCCACCTTCCAATCTACAGTCACATCTCAACCTTGCACTGCTTGATGTGGAGGATGACTTGCTCTCCATGTGCAGCGTTGAGCAAAACGTCTCATTGGAGGACTACTTGAGAGGCAGGTGGAGCCGTTCATCAAGCTTTGATTAAGCAAATTGCTAGCACAAGGATTGTGTTTTTAAATCCAAATCCTTTGTAGATAATTTTGCTGTGTTGCATGTTCCATTTTATCTTTGGCTTGTGCTTTGCAAGTTTACAGATGGGTTTAGGATGAGAGGTTGTTTGCGTGTGCCCTCCTCCTGCCCTTGATTGTCAAGGAAACTATGCCTTGTAATTTGTAAGGCTAGTTACCCTTTTGTCGTTATACTTTAATTGGTGCCAGTTTCAATCCTTAATCTCAATTTGATCGAGTGCAATATCTTCTGGTGCGGAAAATAAAAGATGAAAAAGTTGTATCTTAAAACTACATAATGAATACTGTTCTCATGCATTTTAATAAAGTTATGGCTGGCAACTTCTTCTCTGGTGTTTGGATTGTTTCCTTTACTCTGTTTCAACCCAAATGTCTGTTTCCTAACACGTTCAGAGTTACTTGCTTGTACTCCCTTTGTTTAATATTGAAAAGAAAAAAATCATATTAACCAATGTTTTCTATTTTCAATAAGATATTAAAATATTATAATCTAAAAAAGTTTAATAATATATTTATTAAAATTAAGATATTAATATGTATGATAAACTTTAAATATCAATTATTTTAAAACATATATTAATTGTGAAATAAGAAGCATAGATATTTGCTACCAACCATATTATGCGTTTGTTGAATGGTGTCTTATAATTTATGTAACTTACTTCACCTAAGACATAAGCTTGTTTTTTTGTTTAGAAATGTTGTTGAAATGATGTTAGATACTTACAAATTGAAGTGCATGTCAATATGGCACCATCATGATTTATGATCAATGCTAATGTTGGATGTATGATGAATGCAAAGTGTTACCGCATAGTTTGGCTGATCCAGGTGTTGCTAATGTTGGCATATATAGCTGCATTCATTGCCTAAACTTCCCCAATCTACAGACCTTGCTTGTCAGTTGTCATTATTCTTCTGCTCTGTTTTGTTTGGGAGTTGCTTCTTGCACTTTTATAAATTGTTTCTAGCACTTTTAGTATGCATTTGTTGCAGATAAAATTACATTTTTGGAAATAATATTTTAAGAATATTTTAAAATATTTGGTACTTAATTATGATTTTTAAGAATATTTTTAAACTGATTTCAATTAAAAATTAAAAATTAAAAAATAAAGTAAAACAAAATAAAAATAAGAAATTACTTAGAAAACAACTTTTATTTTCATAAAAATATAAATTTTTGACCCTTTAACATGAGAATAGAAAGAGAAAAAATTATATCATGTCTATAAATAATTTTTTTTATAACTTATAACAAACATATGAATATTACATTCTTAAGTTTATATTTTTAAAAATAATTTTATATGATTTTAAAACAAACACTTTCTTTTAAAAAGGCTAATTCAAAATCTTAAAGAAGTGTAAGAAGTAATTCATAAAGATGTAGGAAGTAAATACCATTTTGTTTTGCATAATGGGCTTATGGGCTATATGAAGTAATTGTTAGTATACAATAAAGATTATTAATCCAGCAAAGAATCTGAATAGATATTTTGAGATAGCTTTAAACTTGAGCAGCATGGCTAGTTGGAAGTTGGAACAACTGGAACAAGATGGTGCAAAGTTGGAGATTCAGATTATTTATTTTTGAATGTGTGAATATTTGTTCATTTTTTAAGATGGTTGCACTGAAATTAAAATTTGACATTATATTTACTATTCGAACTCTAACCGTTACGCTGACCTTAATATGTTGATTGCATGAATATTGTTAAGATTTTGACACTCAATTATTTAAATTATTTCCATTTAATCTCAAATATTTAAAGTGATATTATATTAGTCTTTTAAATATTTTATAATTAAATTTATTTTTCAAAACTTAATTTAGCATCACGTTAATCTTTCAAAATAAGTTATATCATCATGTCAGTTCTCTACAAGAATGTGATGAAATATTAGAGGGACTGATATAATGACAAATTTTAGAAAATTAATACGAAAACATTTTATTTATATTAATAATAATAGAAAATTTTACTCTTGATGTATTCGTTTAATTGGGCAATGTTGTCCTTAAACTATTTCTTAAATTTCTACCAGTAATTATCCTAGTACTCCATTATTTTTTTTCTTTTTTATAACCCTTATGTTTTATTTAACTTCCAAAACTTTTTTTTAATTTTTTATTTAAAAAATACAGAGAGACACGACTCTTCCCCCTATTATCCTTAATGTTAATTTGATGAGCAAAACTAAGGTGGACTAGTGTGATGATGTGAATAATTTTAAAATATTGATTTAGTGGGGTTTTTTTTTTAAAAGAAAACAATTATTTCTTTATCAGTTATTTAGTTTGAATAAAATGAAGAGGAAGGAATAGGAAGGGAGAGAATTTTCTTTTTACTGCTATCTTGTTTCTTTAAGAAAATAGAAGGAGATGAAAATGGGAAGGTCAATATTTATCCACATTTATTTCTCTCTCTTACGATCTTTCTTTCATGACTAATTTGCTCTAAGAATATTTTTAAAATCCAAAATTACTCCTATACTATTGTAAATTAAATTTTTGCACAACTACGTCTCAAGTTTCTTCATGCAACTTCACCTTAACTTTCACTATTGTCGAAAAATCATGGTTGTTATCATTTGTTTCTTTTCATTATGAGTTTGGCAGTTTTCTTTTTTCTTTTTTGATAAAAATGAGTTTGGCATGTTGGTTGTAGCAAAATGTTTTTATATACTTTACATTGTCCTGAATGGATGTTTGGTAGGAGACTTTTTTAAGATTCTTAGAAATCTTAAATTAAAAATGTTAAATTTTATGTATAATTGTATATTTTAAAAATGTAACATTCTTAAGATTTTTTTTATTAAATTTTTATAAAAAAGATGAAAATCTAATTTTTTAAGTTAATTTTTTTTATTATGATAAAAATATTAAATTATTTTATTATATCATTTAATATGATAAATAAATAATTTTTAAAATACTACGTTATTCTTTGTAAGTATAAATGTTTTCAGACATAAATATCTTTAAGAATATTTATGATCCATCAAACAAATTTTTATTATTTTAAATCATTATAATTTTTAAGATTTATATTTTCTAAAAATATTATTTTTTAACACCAAAAAACTTTGTTTGTATCAAACTTCTCCTAAAGAAAATTGTAGATATATGTTAGAATCAAGACTGTTTACGTCCCAAAATTTTGTTGGATAGTAAAGTATTAAGATGTGGATGATCTTTTATGAAAAGATGATATGTTTGTTAAGTGTGCAAAATACTCAAAGTAGTCTTATAAAGTGAAGTGTATGATAAGATCAAAGCTCCTACATATCTAAGCATTAATATATTAAAGCAAAAGTCTGGTATGGAAAACGTTTTAAAAGACTATTGGGACGATTCAAGGCTCCCAAAATACACTATAAAGGAAGTCAAAAGTAAAACGTCTTAGATAACCTTTTTTCAAGAATGTGTTGTCAAAAAGATGCAATAAGATAATCTTTCTGAAAAAAATAATTACAAGATTAATTGTGTTTTTTATTCTTGAGCTTTTTAAGCTTTTTATTTTCAGTTTTTAAACAAAATTTTAATTGATATTAATTTTTTATGTTTTTGTTTATTAATGTTTTTAAGTTTTACTCAAGACAATTATACAAGTACTTTGACAAAATAAATTAAATTTTACTCAATTTCAACTATTTTATTTAGTATCCAAACACATATAATATTAATTAATTTTAACATTTTTTTAATATTTTTTTTATGATTGATTGAAATCTGTTAGAAATCATCAATTTTAGTGAGTCTGATATCTCATTTAATTATTCTCTCTCCTAATTTAAATGTTAGATTCATCAAGATTGGTGATTTCTAATAAAATTTAATCAATCACAAAAAAGGTGTTAGAAAGAAAGTGACAAAGGGAAAGTTATTAGCATTCCTCTTTTCAAGAAATGATCATGCAACATCATTATTTTTCCTTCTCAGTTTTCTATTAAATTTTCTTCCTTTTCTATTTTGCAAAGACATCTATTGCATAAAAAATTAGCTTCAAAGCATGAAACATAATCGTGCTTAATTTTATACATGATCGCGCTTCAACAAGAAGTTTCTAGTTCGAAAAAGAAGTACAATCAGGCATATTTCAAAGTATTATTGTGCTTTTCAAGATCCCATAAAAAGCCTAGTAGTAGGCTTAAAAGCATGATCATGTATAACTTAACATAACTAAAGGTCCAAAATGGCATATAAATAGGAGGAAGATGAATTCATTTTTTATCTTTTGCTCTATTTTCAATTTCTCTCTTCTCTGAGTGAGTGAAAACCTTTAGAGGAGTAATTAGTTAAAGACAAGTATAAAGAACACAACAAGAGCAAAATTTGTAAAAAATCTTGCTTTCCTTGTGTCTTTTATACTTTCTTATATGATTTTATGTTTTTAATGTTTGTGATATATATCTATGAATCCTAATTCTCCTACTTAAATAAAATTATTAATTATTCATTCAATTAAATTCTTATGTTGTCCTTCATTTTTATTTGGGATTAATCATCTCAAACCTAATTGATTAATATAACCAATTGACCTACTTGATAATTGAGTTTCTAAAACTTGCATGACAAAAATAATAACGAAAACTTCTAATAGAATTAACTCCATTAGTTTACTTCTCACACTTAATACTTCTTTTAAATTAGACCCTAAATGATCAACTGAAGAATAAAATAAGGAGAAAGAAAAACTTCTAGAATATTACCAAAATTTGTTAGTCAATTTTGAGAGGTAAGATTAGTAATTGAAGGAATAATTATGATTCATTAGAAATAGAAAATAGGAAGAAAATAAGGATATGTCTAAAATCGCAACCCTGCATCTTTTAATTTGTTAAACTTTTGAGCTTTTCATTCACTTGTCTTTTTCTATAATTTATGATTGTTATAATTTAATCATTTTTAAATTGTGATACATTGGTCTACATTAATTCAATTATTTAGCAACCACAACTGATTTCTAGGACACAATATTCAAACTTTAGGTCCACTATTACTATTATGCAGGATACATTTTCCCTTAAGTGCATTTTATATGCATCATTATGTATACTCACTTTTGTAGTCATGTAATTGTGTTTGATATGCATATTGTTTTTTTTATTTTTATTATTTTATAAAAAATACACAAATAATAAAATAAATTTAGAAATATATAACAAATTAAGTTGAGTTGGGTTGATGAGTTCAACACCAAAAGCTAATACTTAACCCAAAGAATAATTGGTTGGATTGGGTTAAACCTAAACATTCAAAAATTCAACTAAAAATGTTTGGGTTTGGTTAGGTTAGTTTGGATTCATAGATATCCATATCCACGAACACCCTTAGTAATCTTTAGAAATTTATGAATAATATCATACACATACTAACTTGTTTCCTCGTCCTTTAATAATTTCTTCTCAACTTTGACTATAAAATCAAATACACAACACACTTTCCTTTCTACTTCTCTATCTAATTCTCACCATCACAAATTTCTCTCAACATAATACACACTCTTAAACTCCTTAATCACACTCACACATGAACATAACATACATTCATAATTTTTATATACTTATTCCCATTTTAACCTCATAGGATCTACTTTTTATTCACACATTGTACTTATTTCTCCCTCACCTAGATTGAAAATACAATTTCACTTATTTTATAGATACACACACACACAACAAAAGGCACAACCACACTACACTCTTATAGTTTTCAATTTTCAATCAATAATAGTATTACAACATTCAATAAAAAATACAAATACACACATAAAATCACGGGAACTTTATAATTTTTTTAACTCACTCTCCTATTGTCAAAATTTTCTCTCAAACACAAATCATAACAACCTCAACTTTTTTGTTTTCATCACTAATTCTCACATAAATCTTTTCATTAGAAAAACATCACAATCACTCATTTTTGTCAAAGTAATCACACTCATACAAAACATATTTTAAAAATGTTGATAACATTTATCTTTGAACACTGTACCCCCCATGAGCAATTATCCATGACATTTGCATAATCTCATGGGCTAACAAGAAGTAAAACTCTATTACCCTTCCAACTACTGAAGTAAAGTATATTTCTACAACTAGTTGTTGTTCTCAATTGTTATGGATAAAATATAAACCAGAAGATTACTCAAGTTATGAAAACAATATACTTGTATATTGTGATAATACTAGTGTAATTAACCTTTCTAAAAATCCCATACAACATTCTAAGGCAAAATACATTAAAGTAAGATTACTACTTCCTTCATGATTATGTTTAAAAAGGTGTTTTTGATATATTTAAGTGTTAAGGTTAATTGTTCTTATTATTAGTCTAATATTATTTTTATTTTTTTAATGTATTATAACATTTGAATTGCAAAAAATTAATAAAAAAGGATAAGAGTACAACTTGTGATTAAAAATTATCCTTGAGTTAAGAGCTTGTACAATAAAAAGATTAAAGTATAAATTTGTAAAGAAATAAAACTTGTCTTAGATATGTGTTAGTGTCTTTTCGAAAATAAATGACATTTACTTTTATCTCTCCTTTGTAAAATGATGTCACATCAATTAAAAAACATAACTAAAATTTTCATGTATTTAATGAAATTCATAATGGAAAAAATTGAAGAGACTTTTTATCTCTCAACAAATATCTTTTCAATAACCTATATAAAAATCTGAAGATAATATCAAGATAGACAAATTGTATATACCATCTTGGACGAAATCTTTCTCTTACTTTGATATTCTAGATAAAACATTATTCTTAGTGAAGTTATTGAATTTTGTGCTCAACTTTAATGTCCTCATTTTTTGAGTAAGTTCTTTGTAATCTTTTTCAAACGCTTTGTTGTTTATGAAAGTTAAGAGTGACTTTGTAACAAATAATACTTAGTCGGGTTGATAATTTGGGTTAAAATTATTTATAATTGTATAAACAAAAGTGACTTAAAGAATATTTGTTGTAACCTTTGTTTGGTTAGTAAAATCCTTTTGAGATTAAAAAATAATTAAATGTAATTCAAGTAGAGTGAACTAATATAAAAAAATTATGTTTTTTTTTTCTGTATTTTCTCATGTTTCAACTTGGACAAAACATTTGCAAATTGTTTTCATATCGAAAACTTGTGAAAATTTATAGAGTTTTCAAAATTACATATACATTATTTATCTTCAATTTTAGTGTATATTTTTCTTTTTCAAATATATAATAAAATGATGAATAAAATGAAAAAAAAATAAAAGACTAAAAGACATGACACAAGAGGGAAGGAAATTGATGCAAAGACAATTATTCACTAAATATATTATTTATACTACTAATAAAATATTTTTTTAAAAAAATTTAAATGTTCAAATCACAAATATAATCATCATAAAGAAATTTCATAAAATTTAATAAATTATTTATCATATTATATAAAATCAAAATCCATATAAGATTTAATAATTTATTTGATTGATTAGAATATAAAAAAATAAAAATATTCATTATTACAAGAATAGTTGAAATCATAATATATTTATATTATTAGTTTGAATTTTTATATAATAAAAATCACACTAATAATACTTGTTTTAATTATTATAATTATGTATTAGAATATATATTATTATTATCAATTAATTTGAATTAGAATATATATTCATTATTATAAGAATAGTTGGAATCATAATATATTTATATTATTAGTTTGAATTTTTATATAATAAAAATCACACTAATAATACTTGTTTTAATTATTATAATTATGTATTAGAATATATTATTATTATCAATTAATTTGAATTAGAATATATATTCATTATTACAAGAATAGTTGAAATCACAATATATTTATATTATTAGTTTGAATTTTTATATAATAAAATCACACTAATAATACTTGTTTTAATTATTATAATTATGTATTAGAATATATATTATTATTATCAATTAATTTGAATTAGAATATATACTTCATTGATTTTTATAAGAAGTAATAAATGCGAGTAACTTTTTTTAGGCAGTAAAATTATTTATTTTTAAAGTTAAATTATTTTTAATACAAATTATTTATTTTTTATGATCAAATTTTTAATCTACAAAATAAATTTATTTTTAATACAATGATATAATTTATGAAAAATATGTGCAGTTTAAAAAGAAGAATATATTAGGCATAAAGTATGTGCCGTTTTTCTTTTATCTATTAGGCATATCTGGTTGTTAACTTAATTAAAAAAGGGACATATGGTGCATGTATAACATAAACAATTTAATTTTTTTTTTAAAACAAACATATTATTTTATAAGTGCTTATAACTTTTTTTTTTATGAATTTTATAATAAAAAACTCTTACACAATTGCCATACCCAAACAAGTCAATAATCACTTATAATTAAAAAAATGCTTTTTATATTTGTAAACAAACACAAAACAGATTCTGCTTTTATAAGAATCAATTAAAATAAATCACTTTTTTCATAAACATCTTTTCTTTAAGTTTAAAAAAACTTTTTTATTTATGTATTTTTATTCTTATAAAATAAAAATATAATAAATATTCCAATAATATTTTGAAGAAAAAATTAATATGTTATCACGTGATAAAATATTCTTTTATAATAGATAATAAATTATTATTAGTTTGAATATTAAAATCATAAAAATCACATGGATAATAATTTTCTGAAT